>WBNM01024409.1:48151-74132 GCA_013399055.1 Ramphastos sulfuratus | reverse complement strand
TCTGCCCATCTGTCCAGGCGCTCGAGGTCCTGCTGCAGAGCCCTTCTGCCCTCCAACCCACCAACATCTGCCCCCAGCTTGGTGTCATCTGCAAACTTGCTGATGACTGACTCAATGCCCTAGTCCAGATCATCAATGAAGATGTTAAAGAGGATGGGGCCCAGTACTGATCCCTGGGGGACACCGCTAGTGACAGGCCTCCAGCTGGATGTGAAGGTTGGTTGGAATTAAGGCTGGTAGTCTCAGTTTGTGTAAAAATGTTTGTGCCATCAAGTGTATTGTTATGATTCCAAGAGTTAGTTTTCCAGGTTTAAAAGACATGCAATCAAGTCATACTACCTGGAAAAAAATGGGAGTGAAAACCCTCAAAAAACCCAAACCAAAACAAAATAAAACCAACAAACAAAATCACAAGGAGAAACCCCCTTGTTGTGTTTTTTAACACAACCCAAACACAACCCCACCAACCAAAACCACACAAAACCTCCCACCCAAACATTAAAAAAAAACTATAAACACAAACCAGAAACACAAAATACATCCAAACTTTCACTGAATGCTTTTTTTTTTGTTATTGTTTGAGTTGGATAAGTATTACATCACAGTTTTTGCCTCTTAAAAATAATGTTGTACTGTCTACATGAGAATTTTGGAAAACAGAATGAAGAAATTAGGGGGGAAACCCAACAAGGTTCTGCATATCTGTTCATCGTGCTGGCACAAGATAATATTACTTTCATTTATTCTCCTTTCCTTGTTGAGAGCTACTGGGAGCAGCCCTAGTTTGTGCCCAAATGTCAATGATCCCTAACAGATGTTTTAGTAACTGAGAAGAGCAAGAGTACATTAACAAAGTACCTCAGTCATCTTCCCTGCTGGGGATGCTGATGAATGCTGATATAGAACTACTTTAGTCCCACTTCACCTGAGCAGTGCAGAACAACAGTACTCTATGAATTGATCTCACACTTTTGTTTCCTGAGCTCCTAAAGCTGCTGCTGTGTATCTTTATGCTTTTGTTTCNAGATTTTCTTTGCTTTCTCCTCTCTGCCAAGTAACCTAACTAACCACTTTCTTTCTAACCCCCCTGGCCAATCCTCCAAACTCATCTTGCTCTTAAGCCAAACCTTGGGGTAAGGTATAGAGGTGGGGAGAAGGTGGAAGGCTGGTTGGAAGCCCCTCCTGGGGCCTCTGATTTCTGGGAGGGGGATTGTGTTTCTGTATTACCTTTAACTTGTATATTTCTGTAACTATTCCTGTCTATTGTGTATATCTCTGCTTGTATACTGTGCTAAGCTGTAAATAGAGCTTCAGTCCTTAAACTTCCAGCTGGCTGAGTCTAGTCTGGGTGATTTTACAAAGTGTGGGGGGGCAGGGAAACTCCCAGACCATCACAGATTCTGTGATTACTCGGGGGTTTTACATGTGTTTCACACAAGGCAGAAAATTTCCCTGCCTGATCAAGAACATAGACATACATAATGGGACAGAATCCACCTGCTCAAAAGTTATCAGTCTTTGAACAGTTTTGGACATAAAGGGTCTCCATAGTCTTGCTTTTATTCTCAGTTTCCAGGGACCATTCTGCCACCCTCAGATCATTGTTGACTTCTAGGCGATATTCAGGTTGCTGCACTGACTTCATCCTGGATGAGGCACTTAGTGCCATAGTCTAGTTGACTGGCTAGGGCTGGGTGATAGGCTGGAATGGATGAGCTTGGAGGTCTCTTCCAACCTGGTTGAGTCTATGATTCTATGATTCCCACAATGGCTGTCTCTGCTGCTAAAAGTTGTGATAAGGCTTGTCATTTCATGACAACAGGACCCTCTCTGAAGAGGGAAGAACTGCTGGGGAGTTGTAGGATTCCTCTGGCAACGTTGGGCAGGCACACCCTAGCTGAATTGGGAAAGCATGAGGAATCCATAGGTGAAAAGAAATCATGGGGAAGGTGGAAGCAGGGAGATGTTACAAAAAAAGGGATTGTCCATATGCACGGTTGGATTCAGGGTAACCAAAACCTGTCTAGAGTTCTAATAACCAGACCTGAGCAGGGAAACAATGTACCTCAGCAACAAAATCAAGATGTAGGAAAATCTGAGCTTGCTGCTGAATGGAAAGTTGTCCTCTATAAGAAAAACATGGAAAAGGCCAGGGTGCTTAGAACTGTGGAATCACAGAATCATTTAGGTTGGAAAAGGCCTTTAAGATCATTGAATTCAATCACTGACTTAACATGGTCAAGTGCACCACAAAACCATAGCCTGAAGTGCCACATCAACACATCCTTTAAATACTTCCACCACTTCCCTGGACAGCCTGTTCCAGCACCTCACAACAGTTTCAGTGAAGAAATTATTGCTAAAATCTGATCTAAACCTCTCCTACCATAACTTGAGGCTGTTTCCTCCTGTTGTGTGACTTGTTACTTAGGAGAAGATATCAACAGCCAGCATGCTACAACCCCCTTACAGGTAGTTGTAGAGAGTGATAGACTTAGACTTTCTCCAGGTAAAACAACTCCAGTTCCTCCATCCACCCCTCATGAACATTCTCTGGACTGTGCAGCAACATTTTCACCCTTCTTTGGCATCTCAGTGCCATGTTTTCTTGCAGCGAGTGGCCCAGAATGCCTTCTTTGCATCACTCTACACTGAGGAAGTATGCTCAGGAGAATCAAATTATGAAATACTTGAGTAAGAAAAATGTATACTCACACCTTGAGTGCTGTGTCCAGTTCTGGGCCCCTCAATTCAAGAGAGTTGTTGAGGTGCTGGAAGGTGTCCAGAGAAGGGCACCAAGGCTGGTGAGGGGNTGATTCTATGAGTCTATGACTTTATGATTCTATGATTCTATGACTCTATGACTCTATGATTCTATGACTCTGTGATTCTATGAGTCTATGACTTTATGATTCTATGATTCTATGACTCTATGATTCTATGACTTTATTATTCTATGACTCTATTATTCTATGACTCTATGATTCTGACTCTGTGACTCTATGACTCTTCTTCTATGATTCTATGATTCTATGATTCTATGAGTCTATGACTCTATGAGTCTATGAGTCTATGACTCTATGATTCTATGACTCTATGATTCTGTGACTGTATGATTCTATGACTCTCTGACTCTATGATTCTATACCTGCACAGGGAACAGAACAAAGCATATGAAAGCATGTGAGCCAGTATCACCAGAGGCCACTCTGTCATTTTCAAAAGGCTGTACTGACTTACATGGTCTCCAATGACTTGAAAAAGGCAAATGTTGCTGCCATCTTAAAAGAAATAAATCAGAAGAGCAGGTCTAGGATCAAGGAAACTACAAGCCACTGAGGCACCCTTAAGTCCCTGGGAAAATTATTTATTTGGCAAGTCTTCATGAAAACCACTTCTGTTCATGTGAAGGACAGGAAGGTGATTTGGAGCAGTCAGCACAGATTTACAAAATTGCACTTGAGTAGCATGATTGCCTGCTATAACAAAATGACTGTCTCTGTGAAGTGGGAGACAACAGAGAATGTAATTTACTTTCAGTTTCTAAAGACTTTCAGCAGTGTCAAATGGCAGATAAATTACAGCAGCTAAATGGGGATGATCTGTGGTCTATGAAGCAGTTGGACTTTTAGGGTCAATTAGACTTCATAAGCCTAATTGCCAGTTATAACTTGATTTTTGGTTTGGTTTGGGTTTGTTTTTTTTTTTGCTTAGTCGGTTGGTTTTTTGTTTGTTTGCTTGGTTTGCTGGGGTTTATTAATTTGGATTTTTAATTTTTTATTTTTTTTTAATAACTAGCACCACTTTGGGTATGATCCTGGAGCTGATAGTGTTAAATATCAAGCTGGAGGTCAGGGCGGGAATGACTCCCTCAGGCAGTTTGTGGATGGCAGCAAAGTGCAGAGCTGCCACCTTAACAAGGCAAACCTGGTTCAAAAAGGACAAAAAAGAAGCCTCTGCACTTGGGACAGAATAATCTCAGGCAACAGTAGAGGCTGGAGACTGACAGGCTAGAAAGCAGTTTTGCAGTGGAGGTGACTTACATTATTTACAGTATAGCAAGTGCCTCTTCTATCCACTATCAATAAAGCAGACCTATTTCATATGCCAACTTCAACTTTTCAACAGCCAAAAAATAAGTTGCAGTAATCTGATAAGGTGCCAGAAGGAAAATGAATATCAGAAGGAAAATCTGTCATGATACAAAATAGAAGCAACTAAAGCAATATATTTCCTAGATTTTCTTCCTCTCGAATTCTGAGGCTGGTCATCTGAACTAGTCAGAAAGGAGGACAAGAAAATAAACAAACCCAAGCCATCTAAAAATATAACAATAAGAAAAAACTGTGGTGACCCATGACTATCAGAGAGATAGTGAACAAGGTGTGAATGAAACATTTATCAGGTGGCATATGGTAGACATGCCAGATACTTATTTATTCTGTTGGCACCACCCCCTTTATAACTTATTATTTCTATTAGACAATGTACAATTGTCCTTTACTTGTAATCTGGGAATGTTTAATCAACATTGATATTTAAAGAGACCTTCCTAACTAGCTGGTAGATCACAGGCTCTACTAGGTTCAAGTAAAAGATTTATACAAATTCATAGCAATATTGCACTGAATTTTGCTAGATAGACTGAGTTTGTGCTCTGTATGTTTTCCAAAAGACAGGATTAGCATCAAAGTAAGTGCCCAGCTTCCTGTTCACTTTGTAGTAGGTTTGTGTTTTTGAACACATTGCATAATCACAGGTGAAAAAATGGATGGAGTTAGCCAGAATTGTTTTTGTAAAGCAATAAATTATACACAGAATGTTCTCCTTATTTCGGAAAAGACTGCAGCATAAGAGTTCTTAGAATTCATCTCTGTAAAGTTTTAAGATATCAATACTTGTCTTTATGAATTCATAGAATCATAGAATGGTAAAGTTGGAAGGGACCTCAAAGATCATCCAGTTCCAACCCCTTGCCATAGGCAGGGACACCTCCCACTAGCACAGGTTACTCAAGGCCTCCTCCAACCTGGCCTTGAACCCCTCCAGGGAGGGAGCAGCCACAACCTCCCTGGGCAACCTGTGCCAGTGTCTTACCACCCTCGCTGCAAACAACTTCCTCCTAACATCCAGTCTAAATCTCCCCTCTGCCAGTTCAAACCCATTGCCCCTTGTCCTGTCATTGCAAGACCTTGTCAATAGTCCCTCCTCAGCCTTCCTGTAGCCCCCTTCAGATCCTGGAAGGCTACTCTAAGGTCTCCTGGAAGCCTTCACTTCTCCAGGCTGCAGAGCCCCAACTCTCTCAGCCTGTCCTCATAGCAGAGCTGCTGCAGCCCTCTCAGCATCTTCATGGCTCTCCTCTGGACCCGCTCCAACAGTTGCATCTTAACATTGAAAGAGAACACATAAAGAGACTTGATTTGGAAGTGCTGGGAGACCATAAACAACAACAACACAAATATCAAAACACAAAGCATAGGTTCTCAATTCTTGCAATTAAATTTAATTTTAAAGCATTTTCCACCATAAATATCAGTGATTAGAGGCTTGGACACTCTCTATATTTGAATGAGTTCATTTGCCCAGACTAACCACAACAGCTGTAATGAACCAATAGAGTCAGAGGTGTTTACAGACACTGGGTGCTTTGTCTCCTGCTGTGGCAATCAGAAAGAGATAGGTCTTTACCTAATTATCTTTGGAAACTTGACCATGTCACCCTTACAAGTATTTTTTCAGAATTTGTTAGTGATATAATTTATCATAGACTCATAGAATGGTAAGGTTGGAAGGGACCTCAAAGATCATCTATTTCCAACCCCCTGCCATAGGCAGGGACACCTCCCACTAGTAGTGCTCAAGCAGAGACCACGTTGCATCAAAGCCTGCAGACACCCACAGCTCTTCATGGGCTTAGGCCAGTGGGGATGGCAGCCAAGATTTCTCCTGCCCTCTGACAGAGGCTGGCAGGGCAGAGCATGAAGTTTGAGCATGGGCTTTCCAAGTGCCAGTGAAAGAGAGCAGGAGGTGATGGCTGCCAGCTTCTCTCGGGTTTGATTGATCATCCTCTTTCCTCTCTCACTGCCCCGTGGGCAGTGGATGTGTGAAATTCCTCCCATGTGGCATCATACTATGGCACAATGTTGCAGCTATGGGAGGCAAAAGTGGGAGAAGAGGGGATGAGCGAACTGCTTTTGCCCAGCACAGACTTCTGGTCACTTGAGCATGAAACAATTCCCCAAGACCCTGATATTCCCACTTCCAGCTCCCCACTCAAGCAGGTAGACTGCACTTTCCCTGCTGACATCCAAGGTCTGCCAAAAGACACACCAGAGTCCTCTGCTGCTGCACCTGAGGCTCTGCCCTCCAACTGCCCAGCCTCCTGAGGGCAGCAGTCAACTGGGTGCAATCAGCTCAGGTTCTGCTTCCCGCAGCTTCAGCTCCTGTGGCTCAAGAGACAGACATTTGAACACAAGCTGATCTTTTCTAGCGTATCAGCCACAAAATTAGGCATTGCCCCCAAGTAAACTCATCATATTTCTTGTTCTTATCATAGCTTCTCAGCGAGTTGCTTGTATTTAACTTACCCAGAGTACGTTTTTCCTTTCAGGAACAACATATATCATCTGAAACTTAAATTCAAACACACACACACACACACACATTAATCACTCTAAAGTAGATGTAGGTTTTATAAAACTTCAGTGAGATTCCTAAAGTCAGAAATTATATGCAGATGAAGACAGGCTTTTCTAGCACAAAGCTGTTCATCCAGTTGATGGGCAGCACTACCAGCTCTCCTCAGAAGTCCCATTTCTTTCATATGTATTGGTCCAAGTCACATCATTTTATGCTTCAATTACTCATATCAATACTTATTCAAGTAGTTGAATAGCCCTTTAACCACAGGAAGGCTTGCAGTCCAGGGCACACACTGAATATTTAACACTAAGCATCAACACAACTAAAAGCATGAGAAGTGTTGAAGAAGCACTGCAGTCTCCTCACTCTGTGTTCAGAACAGAAGTTAATAGAAAAGCAGCTAGAAACACTCCCCAAGTACCACAGTTGAGAGTGAGCACATAAGGCAGTGGAATGCCAATGCTATCGGGCAGCTGCTGCTGCAGAAGCTCCACCTGTGAAACATGCTGCTCAGATCACAGGAGGTCAAACTTTCACTAGGCAACCGCATATTTGGTCAGTGTACATCCTAATCCTCAGAGACTCAACTTCTAAGACCCAAGTCTACACAGCCCAACTCATGTTTACTGCATGACACCTTGGCCACGCTTGCCTCAGGCCTGTTTATCTCTGTTTTCTTTTCTTGCCTAAGGAACCTGACTCAATGCTTTCTCAGTAATAGGACTTTTGAGACCTTCCTTTCAAACAACTAATAAAATTCAAAACAAGTCCTTCTGATTTGTTTCTTTTCTACAGTATTCCCAGTACAACTCCTGCCAAAGCTCCCTTCCCAAGGCAGGCAAAAGTTGCTTCCCAACTATCTTCCTCCAGTATATTAATAAAGCATGACTTCCAGGTCTGTATTTGCAGGAGGCTTTCTTTTTGCTGACTGCAGGGTAACTGTATATAGATTTTCAGCCAAGCATTGTCACTAGCTCAATTTTTTTTTCTCTACTTAAGGAGCTCAAATTTACAGAGGTTACAGCAGACATATCACATCACAATACACATTATACACTGATTTTGCTAAAATTTAAGCAACACTAACATCTGTAAATAGNGCAGAGCTGCTGCAGCCCTCTGATCATCTTCGTGGCCTCCTCTGGACCCGCTCCACCAGTTCAATGTCCTTCCTGTGCTGGGGGCTCCAGAGCTGTTCACAGTACTCCTTGTATTACCATGTTGTAGAATAAGCAAACAATGTGTAAGTTGAGATTTGTGGGGGGGGTTTTGTCTGGTTCTTTTCATCCCCTAGGTGTTACAATTAATTACACCAGTGTTTTGGGTTTATTTTTT
The DNA here is from genome assembly GCA_013399055.1 of Ramphastos sulfuratus. Taxonomy (NCBI): domain Eukaryota; kingdom Metazoa; phylum Chordata; class Aves; order Piciformes; family Ramphastidae; genus Ramphastos; species Ramphastos sulfuratus. Next base: position 66,155 of record WBNM01024409.1, on the reverse strand, counting down.
TGTTTGGTTTGCAAGTATTATTATAGTTAGTGACAATTAATGTAGATAAATTTGTTAAGTTCCCATTTTCTAGCTCAGGGGTATCGATTTCATTCTGAAGCGTTGATTGTTTCTTGTCTAACTTTGAAAATTAGATTAGATACATTTTAAATTATGTTTATGATATTGTCTAACTATGCAGATTTATATGGTAATTTAAAATCTGATAAGCTATGAGTGGCATAAGACTGCATAATAAAGCAATCACAGTAGTTGACACTTTGGAGAGAATTAAATAAGAGTCTTGCTTCAAAAGAGAGAGACAAAAAATATGTACCACTACATGCTGGGGACAAAAGTGCTGGGTGAAACATTTAGGGCTAGAGAGTCATTACTTAACTTACATGCAGTGCCTTCATTTTCTCTGCACGATTGGACAGGTGCATCCATTATGTGTTATTTCAGGAAGAGGAATAAAGGAAATAAATGGTCAAATACCAGGAGCTGCCTAGAACAAGACTGACTCACTGAGAATTTCTCTGATGGGCCTTGGATTACAGGCTTCTCCTAATGCAGTTCTCTTCTGTGCTGTTGCACAGGCATGGATGGGAGAATAATAAAGTAGGAGTGACCCCGATTCAGTGGGTGCAGTTTCTTCTAGAACAAATTCAAAGGCTACTCACAGGTGGGGCAATGAAATAGAAACTTCTTTGCCTTCAGGTTTTAAGGCAGCTTCAAAACTAAAATAGTGAGCTGAATTATGCATAAAAACTCTGCACAGAAACACCCTTTTCAGCATATGTGAAAGGGAACCAAGAAGTGAAATGGGTGCTTTTAGGGAAGGATGGTCCCCTGGCAACTGTCAGGTTGCACTGGATTTTGGAGGATGGAAAGCTGCACACTGATTTTCTTCTTTAAAGGCATCACTCTAGTATATATTCTTACATGTTAACTCAGGCTGTCATGGTGCAGTATGTTGGGATGTGGTTGTAGCTTCGGTGGGAGATCCTGGACAGAGCTATACACAGATCAACATGATCCAAGCACTGCCCCTTTATCACAGTATCACAGTATCACAGTATAAGCAAGGTTGGAAGAGACCTCAAAGATCATCAAGTCCAACCCATTACCACAGACCTCAAGACTAGACCATGGCACCAAGTGCCACGTCCAAACCTGCCTTGAACACCTCCAGGGACGGTGACTCCACCACCTCCCTGGGCAGCCCATTCCAGTGGGGAATGACTCTCTCAGTGAAGAACTTTCTCCTCACCTCGAGCCTAAACCTCCCCTGGCACAGCTTGAGACTGTGTCCTCTTGTTCTGGTGCTGGTTGCCTGAGAGAAGAAAGCAACCTCCTGCTGGCCACAAGCACCCTTCAGGTAGTTGTAGACAGCAAGAAGGTCTGCCCTGAGCCTCCTCTTCTCCAGGCTAAACAATCCCAGCTCCCTCAGCCTCTCCTCATAGGGCTTGTGCTCGAGGCCTCTCACCAGCCTCGTTGCCCTTCTCTGGACACGCTCAAGCACCTCAATGTCCTTCTTAAATTGAGGGGCCCAGAACTGGACACAGTACTCAAGGTGTGGCCTAACCAGTGCAGAGTACAGGGGGAGAATGACCTCCCTGCTCCTGCTGGCCACACTATTCCTGATGTAGGCCAGGATGCCATTGACCTTCTTGGCCACCTGGGCACACTGCTGGCTCATGTTTAGGCGGGTGCCAATCAGCACCCCCAGATGCTATTGAAGCAGAACATGCATTTATGTACGTTTCTAACAGACTGTGAGGGTTAGTTCATTGTTAGGCAATTGATCCAAATCATTAAGGCACGAACTCTGTGGCATTAAGCAGTTGGTTAAAATCATTAAGGGACAAGCTGTGGGCAATGGGCATAAATCATTAAGGGGTGAGCTCTGAGGGCACCAAGCGATTGGCCCACCCTTATCTGTTCAGATGCTTCTCCAGAGTCCTTGTTTTGGTTTGAATTTCCTGTTGCTGTTCAGTTCTTCTGTGGGCTGCTGTAGCTAGTGTCCTTCCCCTCTGGATGACCTCTCATGTAGACTGTGAAACTTCAGCTTACAATTAGCAGCACAGGTTGGATTGCTCATGTGTCCAGTTAATACAAAGTGTTTCCCTACAGCAGTAGGAAGGTGTGCTGGTTTGAGGCTAACTGGAATATTTTAATGGAGAAATTATATTATAGGCTGTGAAAAGAAAACAATGGTGATGTCTGCTTCATTCATAGGCTTGCTGAGATGTTTAAGAATACAAAACATAGATAAGTCAGTCATCTCTCGGGCACTCTAGCTTCTTGCTTTCTCCTTCCTGCTAAGTAACCTAACTAACCACTTTCCTTCTAACCCTCCATGCCGATCCTCCAAACTCACCTTGCGTGTAAGCCAAACCCTGGGGTAAGGTATAGGGGTGGGGAGAAGGTGGAAGGGTGGTTGGGAACCCATCCTGGGGTTTCTGATTTCTGGGAAGGGGATTGTGTTTCTATATTACCTTTAGCTTGTATATTTCCTTAAATATTGTATATTTATACAGTATGTATTGTATAAATACTGTCTATTGTGTATATATCTGCTTGTACATTGTGCTAAGCTGTAAATAGAGCTTCAGTCCTTAACTTCAAGCTGGCTGAGTCTAGTCTGGGTGATTTTACAAAGTGTGGGGGTGCAGGGAAACTCCCAGACCATCACAGAAGGACAAAAAAGATTGAAAGTACAGTCTAGAGTACACTCTTGCTCACTGGAATCATGATCTCGGAGCCTCTAAAGGCTATAGCAGGGAGTGCTCTATATAGGTCTGAGCAGTACAGTTACACTAGGCCATCATCACAGCCACTCAACCCAAGCATCTTCCTCTCCCAGTGAAGCACAAAGTCCTCTCCTCCCTAACTCAGGGCTTCAAGTAAAACTGGCTCTGATGAGCAGCCCACTTCAAGAATCAGCCTGTGGCATAGCCAACACATATTATTAAAATGTCAGACTTGTTGGCTGGAGAAGACCACAGTCACAATGCATGACCTTCCTGAAATACCTGTTAGGGAGACTGAAAATCTGTGTTTTGATGGCAGAGGAAATGACGGACTGTGTCTTATATAAATGTTCTAGCTTTTAGCAAGACAACAAAAGAGATACACACATCAAGCCAGCACACATTTAAGACTAGCTAAGTCTCAAATTGAAAGTCAGAGGTGTGATGTCTTTGTTGTACAATCAGCATTTTATGGCCTAATTGTGATCAAATATTATTATAACCATTGTTATGCTGACATCTGAATGTCAGATACTGCTGTATCATCAGACAGCTGAGTCACAACACCAGATGCATCTCTTTCCTGGCTGCAAAGCATGATTAGCTACCCATCTGAAACAAAGAGGATACAAGCAGTGTGCACTTGCAACCCAGAAAGCCAAACAGAGCCTGGGCTGCATCAGGAGAAGTGTGGCCAGCAGGGCAAGGGAGGTGATTCTCCCCCTCTACTCCACTCTGGTGAGACCCCACCTGGAGTACTGCATCCAGTTCTGGAGCCCCTATTACAAGAGGGATGTGGAGATGCTGGAGTGTGTCCAGAGAAGGGCCACGAGGATGCTCAGAGGGCTGGAGCTGCTCTGCTGTGAGGACAGACTGAAAGAGTTGAGGTTGTTCAATCTGGAGAAGAGGAGGTTCCCATGTGACCTTCTTGTGGCCTTCCAGGATCTGAAGGGGGCCTACAAAAAAACTGGGGAGGGACTTTTTAGGCTCTGAGGGAGTGCCAGGACTAGGGGGAATGGAGCAAAGCTGGAGGTGGGGAGATTCAGAGTGGAGGTGAGGAGGAAGTTGTTCAGCATGAGAGTGGTGAGAGCCTGGCATGGGTTGCCCAGGTTGGTGGTTGAGGTCCCATCCCTGGAGGTGTTTAAGGGCAGGCTGGATGAGGCTGTGGGCAGCCTGATCTAGGGTAGGGTGTCCCTGCCCATGGCAGGGGGGTTGGAACTAGATGATCCCTGTGGTCCCTTCCAACCCTGTCTGATTCTATGATTCTATGATTCTATAACATTCAGATACGTGGATGGATTCAGAACAAAATGTGTCCTGTCTCAGAACATGTCTGGAGATAGGGAAAGAGACCATGTGACCTCCTTTATTTCCAGTTAAGCAGGCAACATGCCACCCTTGCACCGTCTTTCAGATGTTCACCCTCACACTTAGAAGATAATTGTATGGCATTTCCTGAATTGATTTTCTCTCCTAAAGTCCTGTGCATGGCTGGAATAATTTGGAAAAGGGCCTGGAAAGTATTACTGAAATATGGAGGAATTAATGTACTCTCCATTTGCTTTAACTGAAACAAAAATTTATCAAGTATTGCAAATTCATCAAGAGATAAATTAAAAACAAACAAACAAAACCCCAAGAGCCCCCAAACAACAATAACAAGACTAACAAACAAAACCAACCAACAAACCTAAGAAAAACACCAAACCAAAAGCAAAACCACCAAACACACAAAAAAGTGTCTTTTTGATGTCTGAAATAGTTCAAATGCTTCTGTTGTGCTACCTTCAGCTAACTTAGTTTTTAGTTATGAATGCATCTTCATAAAAGCAAGCACTAACACAATGTTTTATCAGAATAAATACAGTTGAGGTGTGCCATTGAAAGAGTGGTTTGCAAATTGTTTTATTCCTGATTTCTCCTGCACACTGCATCCTCTTAGGCAGAGTTGTTAGCACAATTGTACTTCTGCTCCCCTCAGCAATCACTCTGCCTTATTCTTTCTTCCTCTGCCACTTTTTCTCTGCCCTCAATACACCCATCTCACTCCAGAGAGCCCTGCTGTCCTTTGAGGTTAAGCAATCTCCCATTGTCCCTCCAAAAACTATCCAGGTGACACAAGACACTGCAACTAGGCAAGAGCTAACACCAGGCACCTGCCTTCCACCCTGGCCTCTTCCCAAAACACAAAGCAGAGTGAACAAATAAAAGCACTGCTCTCCCTCATAGTCCCAAATAGGTTGTGAGTAACCCAAACATAAAAGACTTCTCACAGAAACCCCAGAATTAAAAAGTAAATGTTACCCAGTAAGGGATAAGCCTCAACTCTTAAATCACATAATGCCTTCTCTAAAGCCACAGATCTACCCTGGATCAGGAAAGTCAAACCTAGTCTGTTCCAAGGGATGAAGGCAAGGTGGGGTGGCACTACACCCAGGACTCAATTTTGTGTTGTGCCCTTTCATCTTCAGCAGTCCTTGTTTCTCATCTGACACATCTCTGCTATAGAGTGCAGTGCCTTTAATACCAGAGATTCATGCAGGATTTCTCAGTGTCAAACTCACAAGGATGAAGAGTTCTAAGCATTTCTGAGAAATCTTTTTCTATCCCACTTCTTCCCCTCAAACAGAATCAGTTCAGCAAGACTGCATAAATGCAACATAAATAATCTGTTTTGGTGTAATCCAGCTTGGAACCCCTTAATGTTGTTGTGCTTTCACACTGCTGTGACAGTCAAGCAGCAATCTGCCTTAAAAAAAAAAAAAGTGAAAAAAAAAAAAGAGAGGAAAAAAAAAAAAGAGGAAAATAACCAGGAAAAAAAGAGGGGGGTAAAAAAAAAGAGAAAAAAAGAGGGAAAAAAAATAAAAACAAAAAGAGAAAAAAGGGAAAAAAAACAGAGAAAAAAAGGGGAAAAAGAGAAAAAAAGGAAAAAAGAGAAAAAAGACAAAAAAGAGAAAAATAGGAAAAAAGAGAAAAATAGGAAAAAAGAGAGAAAATGAGGAAAAAAGAGAAAAAAGAAATAAAAAGCAAATAAGAAAAAAGCGAGAAAAAAAAAATTTAAAAAGAGAAAAAAGGAAAAAAAAAAACAGAAAAAGAGAAATGCAAAAAGAGAAAAAAGGGGAAAAAGAGGAAAAAAGGAAAAAATAAAAAAGAGAGAAAAAGAAGAGAAAAGTGAAAAAAAGAGAAAAGAGAAAAAAAGAGAAAGAGAAAAAACAAGAAAGAAAAAAGATAAAGGAAAAAAAATTTAAAAGAGAAAAAAATGAAAAAAAATGCAAAAAGAGGAAAAAAAGGGAAAAAAGAGGGGAAAAAAAGAAAAAAAAAAGAAAAAAAAGAGAAATATTTTTGTAAGGTGTTTTCATAGAATATCTCAGCATAACCAAGAGCGAAAACAGTTGCAACCCTTCTTTTGGCAAGTGATCAGCAAGGAAAGATATTTAGACCAGCCAAGAAACATATACTAGCACCACATGTTCAAGAGTATTCATAATCATGCAAATATCTTTGGCCCATTGACTGGGTTTCCACAAGTGAACAATTATTTTCTCCTCTATAAATTTTAATAAGCATAGGACAAGTCAACTCTGCTGTAGCTGTTAGCTTTCTCCTCGTTATTACAGAAAAATCCACTTAGCATTTGTCAGCTTTCTCTGTGTATCTTCAGAAGGAAATTGTTCTCAGGGTTCAGCAGCTTCCTGTTGTAATACATTGCTATAAACAAGAGAATGGATTCATTGCTTCTCAGATTTCTTTATGGGACTTGAGAAAGTTTTGTTTGGCAGTTGTCGTACTTCAGGATATGTTTCATAAGCAAATCACTCATCGTTCATTAGCTTTATCTGGATATGCTTTAAAAAAGGAAGTGCTTGCTTCACTTTTCATTGACACACAGATGCAATCTCATTATAAGTCCAAGGATAAGCAACTCTAGATGCATAAACTCATAACCAATTAACATTACAGGGAGATCTGCACTTTGAAAATGCAATTTGTGCGAGTAGCTAGGGAAAACTTTCCAGTGGTTATTAATTAGAGTGGGAAATTAAGACTATTAATCTTACTGACTTTTTTTTTTTTTTCCTCCTAATTCACAGCAATTTACTTGAGTATAAATAACAATGATTTTCTGGACCATTCTTCTCCCAGCCTTGAAAAAGAAGCTTCTTTTCAGAAGAACAGTTATGCATGGAAAGTGCATTCTCTATAGCCAGCACAAATCACAAGTAGCAGAGGGGAACAAAGCCCAGTTCAAGCATATGAATCAAAGACAACTGAAGTCATTTTAATTGTGCCTGCAGCAGACCAGTAGAAATCTCTTCATTTCCCTCACATACATGTCCCCTCAGCTGATCCTAGGATAGACAAAAATAACAAGTAATGAGACAGAANGCCTATGGCAGGGGGTTGGAACTAGATGATCTTTGAGGTCCCCTCCAACCTTACCATTCTATGATTCTATGATTCCCTAACTTTGTCCAACTGGGGAGGCAATCTGATGCATAAATACTCTATAGTACACATTTAAATCTGTAACTGCTGCACTGGAATGAAGTTCCTGGTATTATGACAGTGATGGCCAGAGATCCCTGTTGCTAGTTTTACAAGAGGCTCATCACTGGTTTGTTTTATGTGTTTAAAGGACTATTGCAACACTCAACACTCAGAAGCTGAAGTTCTTTTTGCCATCAGCGCTTAGCAAATGTTTTGCATCTGATTTGTGATTTTTTTTTTTCCATGCAGGACTTGTAGCTCTGTAATGCTTAGCATCTTTCAGAAGCACACAGAACACCATCTATCAGAGCCAGCTGTTACCTTTCTACACCTTCCCAAGAGAGCACTGAATGGGAATTTTATTAGCTGGCTCAAAATAGGCCAGGTGTGGAGAGAATGTGGCAGCAGACACTTACTAATTTAGAGAAACAAACAAACAAAATCTCTGTGATAATGTAGAGTTTTAAAGATAAGATCTTTTGCTGCTTCTGGAGAGGCAGGAGGGATAGCACAAAGAAACATGTAGTAGTTGCTCCACCATTCACTAAAAAGGGACCGGGAAGCAAGCACAGGCACTGGACTCTTCATCCAGACTGGCTGTTCCCTACTAGTTTTGACTATTTCAACTATGCCTCTCCATACTATTCCAGTATTTCACCCTCCTTCTGATATCCAACCTAAATACATCCTGCTCCTCTTTAAAATCATTGCTCTTTGTAGTATCATTACAAGCCTCTCTAAACAGTCCCTCCTTAGCCTTCCTGTAAGTCCCCTTCAGATACTGAAATGCCACTATAAGGCCTCCTCAAAATCTGCTCTTCTCCAGGCTAAACAACCATAATGCTCCCAGTCTGTCTTCGTAGGAAGGGTTCTCCAACCCTCTGATCATACACATAGGATGGGTGTGAAAGCCTAGTCCCTCTTACTCAGAGCTGTAGATGTAGCATGTACACTCATATACCATCAGGGTGGATGTTGATTGTTCACCTGTAGATATGCTTGGTGCTTTACAGACGCATATTAAGCCTGAGCTCCATCTCTAAGGGTTTCCACTCCGAAAAGCAGTTCTGAAATAGAATAAATCCTAGGCTACTTAATTTGCCTTTCAAGCTCTTGTGAATTTATACTTAGTCCCCTTCTTAAAAGACCATTTTTGACCCAATGGCCCATTATGGCCTCTTGAAAGCAAGCTACAGTCAGCTTCTCTTTAGTTCAGAGATCATCGATACAATGGAATTTAAGAGCTGCTCAGGAGCTGTTACAGTCTTTCATGTCAATCTGCTTGTCAAGGGTATACAACAAATGTCAAAAATCTTTGAGAATAATTTTAATTGATATTTGCTGACCATACACACAAAAGTAAACCCTTATGCCTTAGTTTTCTCTCCAAGAGGTAAAGCCAAAATACCTTACATCCTGGGAATTAAAGCTGCCAGAACAAATTGGTCAACACAGTCAACATCAGATATATTCTTAAGCTGTAAGAGCTTAACAGTATGTTTACTCAATAAATCCCTGCTATTCTTTCCACTCCTATAAAAGCAGTTAAACTTCAAAAAATGAAGTTAAAGACAGAATATTTCTTATGAAGACTTCACATCTAGTTTACTGTAGGTTTAGGGGTTTGTGGAGGAGTTTCGTGGGTTTGGGGCTTTTTTTGTTTGTTAGCTTTCTATTTTTTTTGTTTGATTTGTGTATTTTTTTGCTGGTTGGTTGTTTTGCTGGTAGTGGTTAGTATTTTGTTTTGTTTGGTTGGGGTTTTTTTGTTTATTTCATTTGGGGTTGTTTGTTGGTTTGGGTTTTTTTTTTTTTACAATAACCACTTAAAATGCCATCCTGAATATTACATAAATGCATGAAACATCAAGAAGTAAACACAACAAGTTGGGTTATATAGAGAACCAATGCTTATAAGAGGAAAAAAATTTGAGAGGTCACATATGTCATTCAAAACATGACATATTAAATTCATAAACTAATTACTAGGAGAGAAAAAAAAACTCTTGAGTCTGATGGAAATAAGAAGTTGTCTTTGAAGATCTCAAATTGTAGCCTTGAAATTCAGCCCTCAGAAATCACCTAAACTTTGCATGTCTCTGTGTTACATAAATGCTGTATTTTATAAACTCTCTTATTTCTAATTATTCGCACAAATGAAAATATGGACAAAACAAAAACTCCTTTGGAGGATGGGCTGAGTCAAATATCTTAGCAAGCTCCTCTTCTCTGTGGAGAAAGACCTTGGAGTCCTGGTGGACAGCAAGTTCTGCATGGGCCAGCAATGTGCCCTTGTGGCCAAGAGAATCAATGTGATCCTGGGGTGCATCAGGAAAAGTGTGTCCAGTAGGTCTAGGGAGGTTCTTCTCCCCCTCTACTCTGCCCTGGTGAGACTACATCTGGGGTTTTGCATCCAATTTTGGGCTCCCCAATTCAAGAGAGACAGGGACCTGCTGGAGAGAGTCCAATGGAGAGCCATGAGGATGACTGAGGGACTTGAACATCTCCCCTATGAAGACAGAGAGCCCTGGGGCTGTTTAGTCTGGAAAAGACTGAGAGGGGATCTGATCAATGTCTACAAATATCTGAGGGGTGGGTGTCAAGTGGCTAAGGCCAATATCTTTTAGCTGGTCAGCAGCAATAAGACAAGGAGCAATGGCTACAGGCTAGAACATAGAAGGCTTTACCTCAACGTGAGGAGAAACTTCTTTACAGTGAGGGAGACAGGGCACTGGAACAGGCTACCCAGAGAGATTGTGGAGTCTCCTTCTCTGGAGACTTTCAAAACCTGCCTGGATGCATTCTCATGCAAACTACCCTAGGGAATCCTGCCTTGGCAGGGAGGTTGGACTCGATGATCTCTGGAGGTCCCTTCCAACCTCTAAAGTTCTGTGATTCTGTGACTCTTTGAAGTAAGAAGTCACAGACCTATATGCCCAGATGGCTTCTTCCTCTTGTCCCTCTGCAGATAGAAATAATTAGAGGGAGAATGTTCTCCCTCTATTCTTTGCCCTGTTTTTTCAGGTCCATCTTGCCAGCACCTGTAACAAAGGCATATCACCTGGGCTCTTCCTGCTACTAAGGCATAGAAAACAGACATAGAACCATAGGGATGGGCCATTATGAAAAAGGTGAGGGAGTGATACAGTCCCAAGAAACTGTCATCATTTTCTGGCAAACCAGCCTGAACTGAAGAGACTTCATTCCAGGATACACCTGTGACATGAAAAACAGGCTGCAAGTTTCTGCTCGACACCTATAAGTCAGTAGGTCAAAGAGAAGGGCTCAAAGATGAAAACATAAGACAACAGCTGTTTTCCTCCCTGGCAATGGGAAACACTCAGGCACAGAAGGGCTGGGACATAAAAGCTGATCATGTCTTCTGAGGTTTCCATTTTGCTAGCAAAAGGCAGTTGCATGTCCTGCATGGCTCTAAGATCTACAGCCGACTTGGGAGAAGGCAATGCTGCCTATTCATCTATCCAGGCATCTGCCACAGAGTTCTGCACTATAAATTCAGAGCTGAGGAGAGGAGAATATGCTTAATTTTCAGGTATATCAATTACTTATTTGATTTAGCCCTCGTTTTCCATGTGAAAAAAAAAATAAAAAGAAGAAAAGTTGGAAATTCAAGTCATTCCTGGGAGATGGCACCCCTTGCAGAGAAAGAGAAGATTAATTAGGTAGCTAGGCCAAATGATTAGGAGGAAACTGCAAGCTCAGTCAGCATTGCCAAAAGAAGAAGTTAGTCTCAAGAATGAAATGAATCTGAGGTAAAAGAAGAGAAAGGAAAGGGGGAACAACAAAAAAAAATGTTTAAAAAAAATTCCTTACTGACAATGTTTTTAAAGTTTAAAAATCTGAGCAGACTATCCTTCACATTCAGGGGCAAAACTGAGAGAAAGTCTCTAAACATGTTTAGGACTAGCAAAGAACAACAACTCAGTTCAAAGCATGCAACTCAAACCCAACAAAAATACTAATAATAATTCTGTGGGTTCCTATAAAAAGCTTCCAAAGTGTTTGTTCAAGTAGTTGGATTGCCATGAATGCATTAAAAAAAAAAAGTTGACCTATATTATTTGACCTGTTCTCTTTTCTAAGGTAAAAAAAAAAAAACCTGGGAAGTTTTACAAATAAACTTTTTTTTTTTTTCCCTGTGCTGTAAGATCTGTCTTGAACCTGCCTGCTTAAAAACTTTCAGCTGATCTCCAAGCTTATTCCTGCCTAGAGTAGTTTCACCTGCACATAAACTGTCTAGCCTCAAATACAGAAATTAATGAAAACAGACTGATCTCTTTAGCATCAAACTGCAAGGAGAAATTAAAAAAGAATAGTGGCTGAAGACTGAGTGAAAACAGCATTCACATGCCATGCACAGGAGGATTAGTAGCAGGTAGCTATTAGGTCAGGGCAATCAACAAGACAACGTTAACGGAAATCACTGAAGGAAAGCTGCAAAAATGTTCGTTGTTTAGAACTCCATGAAATTTGGGTCTTCAAAATAATCTGGACTCACACTTTTTTTGCTTGATAGAGCTATCAAGAGATGAGTTTTTACATCCCTGCAAAATTAGTGGGGCTCTCTCATTGTGCCATGTTTGCATCCCATTTTTCCCTAAAAGAACAACTGTCTGGGAGGAGCGCGAGGCGTTAGTGCCAGCCCTTTGTTCTGCACTGGCCACTACAATCAGCAGCACCAAACAGCCTTGATTAAGTTATTTGTGCTCCTTAGAGGTTTGCTACTGCCTGGACTCACTCTGCAGTCCTGCAACCTGGATCAGGAACAGATGAACAACTGAAAATACTTCTGGTTGTTACATGCTATTGAGATACAACGATTGGCTTACAAACACAGAAGAGAAGAGCACATTCAACTCGAGCAGCAAAGCTTTGCCTCACTTTTCATTACATCAGTCTACCAGAAACAGTTGAGCAGGCTTACAGAAAGAGCTCTGACTCACAGGAAGAAATTCTCAAGAGGACAAGAAGTCCTAAATTCTAGCAGTTTACATCTGTCCATAGAATCATAGAATCATAGAATAGTAAGGTTGGAAGGGACCTCAAGGATCATCTAGTTCCAACCCCCTGCCATAGGCAGGGACAACTCCCACTAGTATAGGTCACTCAAGACCTCGTCCAACTTGGCCTTGAACACCTCCAGGGAGGGAGCTTTGCTAAAGTTGCTGGGCTACATGGGACAGAGTTGGTTTACTTCCTTTCAACTTATTCTCAGCTTTCAGCGATGCTTAGCAACTGAAAACATTTCATTAAGGTTTTTGTCAGGGAAGGGGTAATTAGGTACTGCGAGACGATATTATAAAAATATTAATATGTAGTTTATTAATATTAATTAATCGGAACTCACACCACCCTGACCACCATTTAATAATAATAATAACAATAGTAACAGGCTCTTTGCAACGTTATGGAAACTATATACAGGTTATACAGGATCCGGAAATGATTATTAAATATATACATTAACAGAACTCGAATTAAACTGGAAAAGAGAAGGTTTGTGCGGTCACTTACACCGCTTGCAGTTAATTACCCTGTTTAGCCACTGGATGGGCACAGGGAGCTCCTTTCTGCTTATGGCAGAAGGCAATCAATGATTACAAGAGGCTTGGTATTCACTCATTAAGAGGTATTGTCTGACAGTACCCTGTCTTTCGGGGTTGCTGTCGGTAGCCGTCAGTGGCTTTAGAGTTTCTCCAGGCTCCTGAGCACTGGAAAAAGGAGAGAGACAATCTCTGACCTGATTCTGGCTGTCTTTGGCAGCAGGCTCTTACATGCAGGCAGGACGTCTCACGGTATCACGCTGGCGAATGCGTGGAGGCAGCAGGCAGGATGCAAGCAGGCACCTGTAATGGCGGAAGGCACGCACCCCGTGTTCCCTGCTCCTTTTATTAACACAGCCCGAAGATCGATTGGACCTTTGGACACGAGATAGCCAATCAAATGGCAGTTAGCCAAGATTTGGCCATGTTGGGTGAAGCCATAGGCTTGCTTTATCCTTTCTTGGGCAGATCACGGGCTTTGCACAAGGTAACCGTGTGCACCTTGTTTACCGCAGGTGATGGACAGACCCCGGACCCCAGACTTAGTGGCGCCAGGTCCTTTGTCCCTTTTCCCGCGGTTGCTCTCTCCCCAAAACAGAAGGAGAGAGAGCAGAAAAACATGTCTGCATAAGCCAGGACATGTACAAGCCTAATTTGGCCTGTTTAGGCCTACCACGACAGTTTTATAGCATGAATAATTACCTAAATGTATAAAACTTGGTCTGGAGGAGAATAACCAGTAGCAAGAGTAAGTTTCTCCCTGAACAAAAGGAAAGAGGGCAAGGCATTATGTGCTACAAGATAATCTGTTTATGCAGGTGCCTACAACCAAATATGGCTTGTGAAGCTCACTTTCCAGAACTCCACTCTTCTCTCATAAAGATTCCTCATCCAACTTAATTAGGTTAAAAATATTTCTAGCTCATTTAATGTTACTCGTATTTTCTGCACTGATAGTGGGAACACAGCTGAGGCTCACTGTAAACACAAGTAAGTACAATTGAAGAAGATACTTCTTAAATAAGGCAGCAAGTAAAGAACTGCTCAGTGTTCAGATACATGAATATTATAAAAATGTATTTTTCTCTCTGTCTTTTTAGTTAATTTATAGGCCCACCCTGAGAGAATTTAAGTTAAATTAGTAAAAGAAGCCTTTACTCTGCTCTCCTCAGACCCCATCTGGAGTCCTGTGTGCAGTTCTGGAGCCCCCAGCACAGGAAGGACATGGAACTGTTGGAGTGGGTCCAGAGGAGGGTCACAAAGATGCTGAGAGGGCTGCAGCAGCTCTACTATAAGGACAGGCTGAGAGAGTTGAGGCTCTGCAGCCTGGAGAAGAGAAGGCTTCCAGGAGATCTTAGAGTAGCCTTCCAGTATCTGAAGGGAGCCTATAGGAAGGCTGGGGAGGGACTATTGACAAGGTCTTGCAATGACAGGGCAAGGGGCAATGGGTTTAAACTGGCAGAGGGGAGATTGAAACTGGATGTTAGGAGGAAGTTGTTTGCAGTGAGGGTGGTGAGANTCCCTTTCAACCTTACCATTCTATGATTCTATGGTGGATAAGGAAGACCATGCTATTTTTATGCAATCCTGTGTTTAATTTGCTTAAAAATGTGCACCTAAACTATTTCCAAGATGCCTTGATGCCGTTTTTTTTCTTCTTATTGCTTTCCTTTAAAAAAAAAAAGAGAGAGAGAGAGAAAATAATGCAAAGCTATTATTTAAACTCCAACTGCATTCAGAGCAATAGCTAAATCTGTACCTAATTAAAGGAAACTCAGGGACAAAGAATAGGATCTACAAACTGCTAACCATGAAAAATACATTGTGAGGTTTCCCTGCAACAGTTTTCTGAAGGATTTTCACATGTCATTAGGCTCATTATTTTTTTAAACACTACAGATATTAGCATCAGCATAATACATCCATGTTTTTTCTGTCTATTCCTTCTCTAAACTTGCTATCCTCTTCAATGCTGTGTTCTTAAACACCCTTCTCTTGTCAACAAAGCACTGCCATTCTCTTCCTTCAAATCCCTCCATATAACCTAGATTTCACTAAAATTGACAATAGTGCTTTAAATGTTGTCACTATCAAACCCTGTCTTACAGTTTTACTCTTATCCTGTGTGTCATATTCTTCTAAGATCAGATTCTAAATTGCNGGCAAGGGAGGTGATACTGCCCCTTTGCTCTCGTCAGACCCCACCTGGGGTACAGGTAGCAGACAAAACAAAGGCGGTAGCAGCAAACAAGCTGGCTAGGTTTTTAAGCGTTTTGACCGAGTGTCTTTGACCAATAGCAACAGATCAGAACACCCCTGGAACAAACCCTAAGTTATTTCACCAAAAAAGAGAGATGCACATGTCCAGCATTGTGAGCTCTGCTTACCAGAAACAAAGCAGAGTGCAGGATATCACCAAATCTGGTGTCTCTGTGGCAGACTGAAAGGCACCAAGGCTTTTGTCTGCTTTCCCACTTCTTCCACTGGGGAAGAAGGGGAGAAGGGGGAGGCAAAGTGGGTATTCAGGTGGACGTTTAGGATATGTCTTGGATATGTATTCCAGGTATAATTTGGGCCTTCCACCACAGTTAGAAAAACAGCTGAGGTTCTGCTACCCATGAACAAGTAAAGCATATAATATTCCCGCTCCATCTTTTCCAGTCCAATGGACATTAGTGGAGGAAGATTGGTTACATGGCATTTGGAAAGTAGACCAAGGTCAGCTTCTGTTGCTCATTTTGGAAAGCTACCTTGAGAGAGTTGTGGATCTGTGTTCATTTGCTTCGATGTTTGTAAGCTAACATGAAAAAAAAAAAAGGCCCAGTGACTTTTAATTATGACTCTCACATATATGATAATGTCCTTAAAATTATACAAGGAATCAAAAAATAAAAATTACATGAATGAAATCCCCAAAGCAAAGGATATAATTGTGGCAAGTGAACTGAGACTGTAGAAAACAAGATGCTCTGCGATAAATGTGGGGCACGTAGTAAATTTACAGCAGCAGAGTATGGCAAGGACTACACATTCAGGACTAAATATAAAACAGATGTCTTCAGACACAGAAAAGATCCCAATGTTTAATGCAATAACACATTAAACTTTTTAATGAATAAAGGAAAATGTTTCTTTGTGCTAATTATACAGAACTTTCCCCCATCAAAATATTAAACCAAACTCACCCCAGGTGTCCTGACTATCTGAGACATACCAACTTGCTCTACTGCTTTTGAAGTATCAGTACATACCAGTAAGCTTTCTAATGAACCTCTTTTTTTTTATTATTCTTTTTTTAATATAGAAAGTCTTCATAAACATAAAATGGGCCAATTTAAAATCTTGGTGAGATAAAAAAAGCATTTCTGAAACACAGAAAGCATAGGGTTTTAGGTAAGGTGCCTATAAGAAACTACTCAAATAGTTTTTGCTTAGTGGTTTTTCTATTTCAAGGATGGGAAAGACATTTTGCAGAGACTTATTGTTTCCCTAAGCCAAGGGCCTTGGTAGCAAAATAGCCACAGGAGCCATCAAAAGCAGTATTAATCACACTGCAGTGTTCTTATTACTGCAATATGAAGATATTTGGCCTTGTTGTAACTGGCAGTAGCCATGCAGCTCCTAACATATCCTCATGGAAGAACTCTATAGTTCTGTGGTGCATCAGTGAGGCTCCTTTTCCTTTGTCCTGATCTTAACTGGATGCCTTGTGCAGGGACTTGCAAGGAAGAAGGACTCAGGACCTGACATGAGTGCTGCTGGGAGTTGGGATCTCATTCCAGGAGGACCCCAGGCAGAATAGCTATGAGCATTGAATGACACACAGGTGGCACAGGCAAAATGGGAACCAAAATCTGGTTGGTTTTTTTTCTATAAATAGGAATTTGGAAGCAAGGGTCGTTTGGCATTGAAGGAAAAACAGAAAGCTAAGTACAAATTAAAAACTAAGGGCCATCTTTTCTTTCAATTAAAAGGAGAAAAACAGAGCTGTCAGATCTTTAAGGATGCTTTCCACAGAGCATGAGAGCTCTTTGTCCCCGAGTATAAGAAATAAGACAAGGAAGGAAAAAACCTGTATGGATGACTCCAGACCTGCTGGTAAAATTAAAGGGCGAGAAAGAAATTCATAGGCAGTGAAAACAGGGCAGGGGCAAGTGTCCTGGGGAAAGTATAGGGATACTGCCCAGTTGTGTAGGTACAGGGGCAGGAAGGTCAAGGAAGAGCTGGATTTGAACTTGACAAAGGATGCAAAGACTAATAAGAAGGACTTCTACAGGTATACCAGACAGAAATTGAAGGTCAGAGAAAGTGTACAGCGCACAGAGGCTTCTTAGAAATGTTGTGGGGTCTCCTTCTCTGGAGATATTCAGACACAATCCTGGGCACAATCCTATGCAACCTGCTCTAAGTTAACCTGCCCTAAGACAGGGGTTGAACTAGATCTCCACAGGTCTCTTCCAACCACTATCATTCTGTGATTCTGTCTGATTTGTACCCCTCAAATGAGTAATACTGACAAGCTGATAATAACAGCTGAGAAGGCTGAGGTACTCAGCAGCTTTGCTTCCCCACAGCATTCCCTGGCAACTTCTTCTCTCCACACCTCTCAGGTGGATGAACCACAAGACAGGGACCAAGGAGGCAAAGTTCTTACGAGTGTAAAAGAAGATCAGATTCATGACTACCTGAGGAACTTGAACATGTAGAAGTCTATGGGACCTGACAAGATGCATACCAGAGTCTTGAGGGAATTGGTTGATGCAGTTGCCAAGCCACTCCCCATGATATTTGAAAAGTCTTGAGTTAGGTAACATCCTTGGTGACTGGAAAAGGGAAACATTTCACCTGCTTTTAAAAAGAGTAGAAAGCAGGACCTTGCCTCCACATCTGGGAAGATAGAATCATAGAATCATTAGGGCTAGAAAAGACCTCTTAAGATCAAGTCTAATCATCAGCCCAACACTACCATGACCACTAAACCATGTCCTGAAGTGTCACGTCTACATATTTATTAAACACCTCTGGGAATTGTGATTCCACCACTTCCCTAAGAAACTTTTTCCAATACCTTGTCACTCTTCCAGTAAAGATTTTTTTTTCCTAATATCCAATCTAAGCCTCCCTTGGCACAGTTTGAGGCCATTTCCTCTTGACTTATTGCTAGTTACTTGAGAGAAGAGGCCAACAGCTGCCTCACTACAACCTCCTTTCAGGTACTTG
>WBNM01024409.1:13426-48012 GCA_013399055.1 Ramphastos sulfuratus | reverse complement strand
CAGTGAGGGTGGTGAGGCACTGGCACAGGTTGCCCAGGGAGGTTGTGGCTGCTCCCTCCCTGGAGGTGTTCAAGGCCAGGTTGGATGAGGCCTTGAGTAACCTGTGCTAGTGGGAGGTGTCCCTGCCTATGGCAGGGGGTTGGAACTAGATGAACCTTACCATTCTATGATTCTATGATTCTAAGACCAACCATATGCTGTGCTGCATCACAAGAAATGTGGCCCGCAGATCGAGGGAGATGATTCTCCCCCCTGCTCTGGTGAGACTCCACCTGTGTCCTCTTTCCAGCTCTGGAGTCCTCAGAACAAGACAGGGACCTGTTGGACTGGCCCAGGAGAGGGCCACAAAAACGATCAGAGGACTGGAGCACCATTTTAGTGATGAAAGGCTGAGAGACTTGAGGTTGTTCAGTCTGCAGAAGAGAAGTCTCTGGGGAGATCTTATTCCAGACTTGCAGTTCCTTGAAAGGGTCCTATAAGAAAGATAGGAACACTTTCTAGCACAGCCTGTTGCAACAGGAAAAGGAGTAATGGATTTAAGTGAGAATAGTGTAGATTTAGGTTAGAGACAAGGAAGAATTTTTTTTACAGTAGGTATAGTGAAACATTAGCACAGGTTACCTAGAGAGGTGGTGAATGTCCTGTGCCTAGAAACACTCAAGGCCCAGATGGACGGGGCCCTGGATAACCTGATCTAGTTGAAGATGCCCCTGCTCACTGCAGGGGGGTTGGACTAGATGACATCTGAGAGTCCCCTCCAAACCAAAGTATTCTACGATTTTATGGTAAAGACACAGCAGAGGCAATAAAAATATAAAAAGGAAAGGAGAAAAGAAGACATAATTGGGACATGTTATTGAAGAGTAGCTGGAATGCTGTGCATAACAACTAAGATGGCCACTTCGAAGCAATAAAGTTCACTGCCAAACAAATAGAACATATAAACCTTGTTTTCCAGCTGTGTTCACCTCATACTCTGCCTCACAGGAGAAGAGATTTAAAGCCTGAGCCCTCAAGAGCTGCAAGTTCAGAATCCCAAATCTATCCACTGCCAAGTTCTAACGTAGATGATCTGCCCTGTTGTGGCTGAGCATACACCAGTAAAACTCAAGTGCAAAGATATTGGGGTATCTTGGAAGCTGATCCAAAAATAAAAACTTGTTATTGTTTTCCTTCAGACCCCAATACCTGCAAGTGACACTTTAAGAAATGTCTAAAACATGGATCAATATTTGAAGCACAGTATGCTCTTGGGGTTACTTTTCTTTCCTGCACTCCTCTATCCTTTTTAATCACATACTCCAAGTGAAGCTTCATTTCTACAACATAGAGGCTCCAATTCCTCGTTGTGGTGGAGAGTTATAAATCTGCAAAGCAATTTTAATAGACACACTGTAGCACAGCAGAGACCTAAGGAAAAAAAAATGCTAATCAAGACACTGCATCCAAGATGAAAAGTTACTGATCCTACAAGAGAACGTGAATCAAAAAATTATGGTTTAACATTCTCTTTGATCTGTGTATGGCTTTGCCATTTAATTTGCTAAAGCTTCAAAAAGGTGGACAAGGAAGAGAAGGTTTTGTGAGCAATCCAACTTCATTTGAGACTTCTGAAAAAGCATTAAGTTACATACTATAAATCTACCTCTCTTTTAGACTTCCCCCTCACCTGGTTTNGACCTGTGCTAGTGGGAGGTGTCCCTGCCTATGGCAGGGGGTTGGAACTAGATGATCTTTGAGGTCCCTTCCAACTTTACCATTCTATGATTCTATGATTCTATGCTTAGATCATCATATTATAAAGATACATCTCACTAAATGTAAGAATCTTTTTAATACAATTGCTGATTAAATTTAGCTCTGTATTTATGACTTTTGAAACAAACAGCTAATGAGAATAAGGTGGACTGATACAGAGCACCAGTAATGTGGACTCTGAAACATACTGTAAGCATCGTGCAATAGACCTGTGTAGCACATACCACAGTCTGGAGGATTTTTCAATACCCTATCAAGAAAAAGAACTAACGATAGCTTTAAAAATGGCCTGGAGGTCAGAAGGACTTGGATGTCCGTTTGTGAGGGCACTGGTCTGAACTCATTTTTCTGCTTGCATGCAAGCCAATGCCACATAGCTTCAGGACTGATAGAGGGTCTCATAGAGATCCTTCTAGCTTATTCATCACTCCACTCCCTTGCACACATATCCTGGCAGCAATTGTCTTTGTCACTGCTTTGCCACTCACTCTGGGTGCTGATCAGAAGAACCATCAAGACTGGTTTTCTGCCCTAGAGATTACCACGGGCAGAGTGTTCATGCTTTCTCCTGACCAGTTTCCTCCAATCTGGCTGACTCAAGGCTGGTGGAACAAATGAGGTGTCAAACAGGAACTGGCCACCATACAGTTGTGGAGTAGTCAACTGTGATGCTGTCCCAGTATCATGTACCAACTCCCCCAGTACAGCGCAAAAGCAACAACTAACTCTGCCGCTAAGGTGCTTTCCCCTCTTTTACTCTACAGTTTAACAGAGGAAATCACTAACCTCTTCTTCTCAACTCTTTCTTCAAATGTCCTTCCTTATAGCCCAATGCCAGCACAAATGTTACTCAGAACATTAGGGAGGCATAATTTGATCCCTAAAGCCCCTTGATCCATTTTCTTCCTTCAGCCTTCCAGATAAAGAGTGCATCAGGAAAGTGTATTGTGCACAGATTTTTCAGAGGAGCCAGTAAAAGCCAGTCCCATGGTCACATTAAAAGTCCTAGGGTATCTCTTGTTAAAAGAGAATAAGAAATTTTTGTGTGTGTGCTTTCTTCAGCCAAGCACTCTCCTCCCAAGGCAATGTACTAAGTAGCTGCCAGCTGTCTTCCATCTAGCAGAGGAAGCTGAATGCTTTTTTTGTAAAGAAGGACACTATATAGATCTAAGCTATTAATTCAAAGACAAACAGGCACTTCTTTGATGGAAAGATGTGAGTCTGTGAGCTAGAAACGGGTTAATAAATGTGAAAATGAATCTTTTAAGGATAATGTGCCAGTGTCAAGTAGCAAAACAGCTGAAGCACAGTTCTGACATCTCCTCAGGACACACAATATTCTCGTAGAATCTAGGCGAGGGAGAAATATTTGATGTCTGGCCCTACCATTTATATTTTTAGAAGGCTACACAACAATACTCTTGACACCCCCTGAGGTATCTAATGGTTCAACAGTCCTGTGCAGCTAGGTTCTGCCTCTTTTCTAAGGCGCACAAATCCATAAACCTTCACTGACCTGTAGAGTCAGTATGCTCCTGCCTGCAGCCCTTTCTTTCTGCTGTGTTAGAAAGCCTGATGAGACTGCTTATTGAATTTCTTCCTTTCAACATCAAAGATACTAGCCATGCTCTCCAATTATTTAATAGATTCTGCTACAGTGGAGATCACCAATTCATTTTCACTAGAGATATCCAGTCATTGTAAAGAGCAATTATATATAATAACAGCCTAGCAGTTCTCAAACGTTCTTTTATCAAACACACAGTCCAGTGATTACTGAGATGGGCAATGATCTGATATTGATAATAAAACTTCATGCCTTTAGTGTGAGCTTTACCAAAATATCAATGCCTTTGCTCTGCAGACCCCCGCGCACAAAACGTGGAGGAACTGCTCAGGCTTTTGGTCTTCTGTTTATTTCATGGTCATTTTTTTTTTAAAGTCTCATAAGGGTCTTCAAATAATTTTTTGGGTGATTGGCAGTCTTGTCTGGAGGAATGACACAGGGAGGTTGGGAGATGGTGACTTCCCAGCAGCCTCAGGCAAGACTTTTTTGTCTCAGTCTTCCCATCTGTAAAACTTTCTTGCTTAACTGTGCGCAGGGGCTGAAGATCAATTTGTTAATGGCTGTGCATTAGCACTGTGCACAGCCCTTTGAACATATCATATGTCCTAAAAATACTAACCCTTTTTTCTCTTATTCACAGATTACTTTCTAGGTCTACAGATTAAAGCATTCTTTTTAGTAAAATTTTCCCTGAAATAAAAACTCAGTGATAGCTACTTACTGTGCCTTGTCTCTCAGTGGCTTTGAGGTGGCAAGTCCTCTACTTGAAGTAAAAAATTTCCTCACCCTTTCTTTCACAACTGTGATAAAAGTGGAAGCAAAATTAGAAGAGCGAGGTTCACAGGGCTTGCCTGACCTTGAAACAGAAGCTGTGAAGAGCAAAATGAGAACATTCACCTTATCCAGACTGGTTTTGAATCCAAACAGCTGACAAAGATTGAAGCGATGAAGTATTGAGAAGGTTTTATGTAACCATCAATAGAAGGCAGCAGTATCTGTACAAGTTTCCTGTTCTAGAAAGGTGTTTTGTCCCACAGACAGCTTTCTTGCATTTGAAATAGTCCCTAATTTAGTTAGGCAACATTTAGTTAGCAACATTTAGTTAGCAACAAATCCCTATTTTAGTTAGTTCTCTATCTTTTATAGTCCATCCTGTCTCATCTACAGGATACACTAGATGCAAGTTTCCTTTGCCATGTTAAGGCTTCGAGGAGACCTTAGAGTAGCCTTCCAGTATCTCAAGGGGGCTACAGGAAGGCTGGGGAGGGACTATTGACAAGGTCTTGCAATGACAGGACAAGGGGCAATGGGTTTGAAGTGGCAGAGGGGAGATTGAAACTGCATGTTAGGAAGAAGTTCTTTGCAATGAGGGTGGTGAGACACAGGGCACAGGTTGCCCAGGGAGGTTGTGGAGCACAGAATCACCCAACGTGATCTTTGATCACCTCCCTGGAGATGTTTAAAGCCAGGTTGGATGAGGCCTTGAGTGACCTGTTCTAGTGGGAGGTGTCCCTGCCTATGGCAGGGGGTTGGAACGGGATGATCTTTGAGGTCCCTTCCAACCTTCCCATTCTATGATTCTATGTTCTCTGTCTTAAAAATCAGATCCAGGCAGATTGTGGCCATTTTCCTGCTGTGTAGGATATGAGCAAGGTCCCTTCTAGAACAGAAAGTGCAGCCATGGCAGATCCTTCCACAGCACATGCACAGCTGAATTCCAGCGCTGCTGTACAGTTGATATGCTTGTGCATGGAATAAATGTACGTGGGGCATTTCAAATGTCTACAGCATGTATTCTTCATTCCCTGGGTGTGGGAACTGCTGGCTCTCCTTCTTCTGGCTTACCAGTCTTGAGGAGGCAAGCTGACTGGAAGGCATTAAGTACACACAAGTAGACATGTTAGCAGGATATAAAGAGCAAGGCTTTTCCTGGGAAGAGCTTGTGGGTGGATTGCTGCATTTATTTTGACACATTAGTTCAGATCTTGCACTCAGGCCCTACACAGCCTGCATGCTGAGTTATCCTTCCAGCTGTGGGATTAAGCAGGTCAAATTTTTCATGATGTCAGGTAACCTGGCCATAGTGTGGGTGTCGTGACTCATGCTATTCCGCCTCGAATGACAGCAAGTCTACGGGAGAAATTCAGGAACATGATATGTCTCTATAATCTTCCTATGAAATTCAATCTCACAAGCCAAAGAGACTTGCAGGCACGACCATCAGATATTGTCCTTCTAGGGGACAGCACACAGGGCCATGGAGAAGGTCTCTGGGAGTTCAGGGACTCTACAATGCTGCTAGATCGAGCTCCGTCACCCCTAGTTTTAGCAAAGAAAATGCCCTAGTTTACCCATTTCTATCAGCTTCTCCAGCTCTCCTTTCTAATTGGAATTCATACCCTGCAAAAGCTAGAGCCTGCAGCTAGCAGATACAGCAAATTATTCAGCATTAGCCAGAATAATCTGTGCTGGTTTTCATGGTGTCTGTTTCCCACTCCTCCTCAGTCACGCACAGGCTCTCTCTGTGGGCACAGTGGAGCCCATGTGGAGCAGCCACAGCAGCTGCGAGGGCAGCTGAGGGTGGGATGGAATTTTGCTTGTCCACATGGTCTCTACTTCATATTCTAACTCCATACCCATTTTTTTCCCCACACCAGTCAGTTGTGAAGCTTTGTTAATACACCACCTGAAATCTATTTTCATCTAGCATTCAAAACATGACTGTAAATGGTTTATTGTTGTCATGCTTTTTCTATTACTTTAACTTCAGGAGCACTGCCTTTCTCCTGTTCATTTTTCCTGGCAATGCACACTGCTTCTTTTCCCTGTAAAGTAAAAGATGTATAGACTGCTAGTTGTCAGTGCTTGCAAGTAGCCATTTAAAAGCAGATATTTTTTGTCAGCGTTTTTATTTGTGAAGCTTCCATGACAGATTTGGAAATTGAAGCCCTTGATTTATCTTTGGGCTGAAAACTAGACAGAGGCAAGGACACTGTGAGCCTTAGGAATGAAATTACAAACATGTCATTACCTCCTTTAATCTGCTCTTGTTTCTGTGAAATTGCTCCAGACAACCAGACAACCCCAAAAATCCATGCACTTTTACAACAGAAAAATCATCTTTTCGAGCTATTTTCCACCCATATTATTTGAGGCCACTCACTGTTCACTTGTGTAAAACCAAAGGCTAGTAAATATGCTGCTTTTCAACATGTGCAGGGAGCTAAGCCAACAGACCCAACCAACATACAAAGCAGTTATGTCTAAAATTACACCCCCACCTCTATTTTTTTTTTTAATTTAATTTTGTTTTATTATTAGATGTTGCTTGGCTCACAGGAGAAAATGGTTTGATAGTGAGTCACGCTAGCACTCAGTTCAGGCCACATTTGGCATAACATAACATCACATCTGGCACACTGAAATCATGACTGACAGACTCTGATCAAGATTTGTGTGATGGGAGTACCAGGGGTTATTTCAAAGCAGAAGTGAGAGGCATCAGAGGAGCTATAGTGAGAAAATGGCAAAAAGCCCAATTCCCCTTTGCCTGCTCTGGAATTTTTATTAGCTCCTTTACTTTTGCAATGCACTACAAGTCCACATAGAAATTAGAATAATGACTACACATATTAGCTTGTGTCATTACCCATGTGACATCATCCATGCATGACTGAAAAGGATCTACTGTGATGAGAAAGATTTGAATGGAGGTAAAAATGGTTGAGTAAAGTATAGCCCCTTTCCTGATCTGGTTGATGCTGTTACTAGTGGCAACTCCTAAGTGAGCAGTGCCAAGTGGAAAGTTTCAGCTGGCTGAGTTGGGCATACAAACTCCCTTCTCAGTAGGCTGGTATGTTTCCTGTCTGAGAAGTACTCTGGTCACCCTTAAGTTATTCACTACTGAGAAAGTCATCTGTTCCCAAAAGAACAGATGGCCTTGTGCTTTGGTACATTTTGCTGAGGTGGAAAATCACAGAATGGTAGGGGCTGCAAGTGACCTTTGGAGATCGAGTCCAATTCCTCTGCCAAGGCAGGTTCACCTAGGGAAGATCACAAAGGAACATGTCCAGGCCCTCAGTCTTCCCTTTTCCAGACTAAGAGAAAAAAAACCAACAGTTGTCTCAGTCTTTCCTCATAAGAGCAGCCCTGTGGAAAAGCATTTGGGCATGCTGGTGGACAGCTGGCTGAACATGAGCCAGCAATGTGCCTGGGTGGCCAAGAAAGCCAATGCTATCCTGGCCTGGATCATAACCAGTGCCCAGCAGGAGTAGGGAAGTGAATGTTCCACTGTATTTGGCCCTGGCGAGGTCACAGCTTGAGTAGAGTGTTCATTTCTGGGTCCCACAGTATAGGAAAGACATTGAGGTCCTGGGGTGTTTCCAGAAAAAAACAACAAGGCTGGTGAAGGGTTTGAAGAGCATGTCATATGGGGAGCAGCTGAGGGAGCTGGGGTTGTCCAGTATGGAGAAGAGGTGGCTAAGGGGAGATCTTATTGCACTCTACCATTACCTGAAAGATCATAGTGACACTGGTGTTGGCTCCTTCTCCCAAGTAACTAGCAATAAGGTAAGTGGAAATGGGGTTAAGTTGTACCAGGGAAGGTTTAGATGGAGCATTAGGAAACATTCTTTACTGAAAGAGTGGTGAGGTGTTGGAACAGGATGCCCAGGGGGGAGGTGGAGTCACCATCCCTGGAGGTGTTTAAGAAGCTTGTAGATGTGATGCTGAAGGAAATAGTTTAGTGGTTGTGGTAGTTGGGTTATGGTTGGACTTGATGATTTTAAAGGCCTTTTCCAACTTTAATGATTCTATGATTCTAAGAGTTCTAGTCCCCTAATCATCTCTGGAGCTTTTTTGCACCCTTTCCATCAAATCCTGTCCTTCTTTAGCAGGGAAGCCCAGAACTGGGCACAGTATTCCAGATGTGGACTGATCAGGGCGGAGTAGAAGGGGAGAGGAACCTCTCTTAACCTACTAGCCACACCCCTTCTAATGCCCTCCAGGATGCAATTGGCCCTCCTGGCCGCAAGGACACATTGCTGGCTCATGGTCATCCTGTTGCCTACAAGGTCTGTTTCTGCATAGCTACTCTCTTAACAGATCAGCTCTCAACCTGTGCTAATACATGAGGTTATTCTTCCCCAGATGCAGGACTTCACACTTGTCCTTACTGAATTTCACTTCTCCCTGCCCAGCTCTCCAGCCTGCCTAGGTCATGCTGAATGTTAGCACAGCCTTCTGACATGTTAGCCACTCCTCCCAGTTTTATTTCATCAGCAAACTTACAGAGGGTACACTCTGCCCCTTTGTTCAGATCATCGATGAATATATTGAATAGGGCTGGACCCAGTACCCATCACTGGAGAATCAGTGACAGATCTCTTTTTGCCTTCACACCTTACCTAAGTCTAAATGGTTAAAGAAGTCACCTGCTCTGGAAGAGATCTGGTTTTGCTTCAGATCTGGGAGAAAGCCACTACACTTAGGATAATGCAAGCTTAATTCTTCCAGCATCCATGCAGCTGCTAAACCACACATGGCTAAACCAAAACCAATGCTGTGGAGAAGTGTGTTTTGCCACTCCTTTGTCAGATGGTTTGACCTTGCAGAGCAATGGGTTAGGTCTCTATCTCAAGAATTCTTCTCATCATCATGGAACCAGTAAAGTTGTGAACTTGTTCTTCCAGGAGCTGGCAGTGGTGACAAACCCTGCCAGTCAAATTACTTTACATGAGAGCACTCATGCCAGAATTGTAAATGCCAACACAGGGATCATACAACCCTGTTACCCTTCCAGGTAAATCTGCTGCTTGACCTGGTTTCTGGAAGAGGTTTGTTTAAAAGGTTCCCAGTTTTTACCAGTGGGCTCAAATGAACAGCTTATTTACTATAGGATCAGATGATCTGGCAAAGCTCCAGAGAAGACTGGAAGCTCAGACCTGTCCTTTTTCTAAGCATCTCCTACTGTCTAACTCTTTACATCAATACTAAATGCATCTGTTTTCAGTGGGCTAAGGCTGAGGATCTGTATCCTAGGCACCCATATCCACCCACACAGATTTAACACAGAGCTCTGGATTCTGCTCTGACAGGTAGGTGCTAAAAGCTGGATATCAAAACACATAACTTTAATCTCTAAAACCCCTGACCAGTTCAGCTCTTTGTGCTCAGATTCCTCTCTGTGACATGAAACCACTGCCCACCCTTTATCATAGGCATCTGGTGAAAATAAGAGCGGTAATCTCTGAGAAAATGTGGACGCTGTGCTGAATGGAAGTTATTTGTACTCATCACTCAGCTGCTCAGCCTTCAGATGTGCTATCACAAAGAGCTAGAAGTGGGCCAAAAGCCCATTAGTCAAGAAGTCTGAGAGTAAAAAGAAACTGAAAGCAAAAAACTAAATACCCAAATCACAAAGACCCAGTAACGATGTAAAAGCAAAAAAAAAAAAAAAAAAAGAAGCAGAAACTCTTCATGTTGTAGAAAGTATTTGAAGGGGAGAGGGTTGTGGGCAGAGGTAAGAAATAAACAACTAGTTCTCCTCCCCTTTCCCAATACTTGAACATCTGGTCTCCTGTAGTTGCAAAAGGGAAAAGGTCAACAGCTGAGGCCAATGATAACCAGGTGGCAGGTGCCAGGCGCCAGGCAAAGGCATAGGTAAAGGCTCTTTATCAAAGCAGCCAGTCAGCTATTACAGCAAGTGATGGGCAAAGCCTTTGTGGAGGGAAGGGAGGCCTGAGTGCTCATGGAGAAGAGAAATAGTGCCCAAAGTATGAATTCCTCCTCTTTAAAAAATAACACTGCTATCAGTCGATCAAGCTCCTTTTAGGAATTCAAATCTGTGATGGAATCATCAGAGGAGGAAAAAAAATTGTTAGCCATCAAGGATTAACAAAAGCCACATTGTCATTAGCCAGTGGGGCCATGTTAATCATGGAATCATTCAGGTTGGAAAAGACCTAACATTTTTGATTGTTAGGTACTTAGGCTGGAAGTTGCCTTCCCAGATAAGATGCACCTTTGTGATGGATGAATCTATTTGTTTCATAATTTGACCAGAACAATGCAGTATTCTAGTTATAAATTACTGTTTTAATCTTTCACTTACGGCATTGCACAATATGCATAGTTAGGCATTTTACAATGTGCACATCATTCCACCATTTGAATGCTATTATTTGGGAACAGGTAAATTTAAAACACAGTCTTATACAGTCTTTATTTTGGAGAAGGGTTTTTGTTTTGGGTTGGTTTTTTTTTGAGATAAATAGGTCAGTCTGTAGTTCCAGTGCTTGGTGCTAAACTTCAATCGTCATCCACTTACAAAGATGGGTCATGAGTGTAGCAGAGCTGTGTCAGTGAGATGAGAATCAGGATGGAAAGACTGCATAATCTGAGATTTGTTTGTTTGTTTGTTTCTCTAGAATTTGTGATTGACAGATTATCTTCTTACCCTTCCTCTTTTTCCTTGACTTTAAGAGTGTGTAATGAAATTAATCATAGCCTGAAGGAGACAGTTTGGAACCTGCTGAGAATTCTGTTTGTCAATGCCAGCTCTAGAACTCACTTGGGCTAATTTGCTACTGGCAAACGTATCACTGTCACACACTTCTGTAAACTTTGCATTTGCAATCTTTTGAACTAACCATATGAGTGGAAGGACTGGTTTTAAAGTCTAAAAGTCTGATAGAGTGGTGATGCAAGGTTTATAACTCAGCAAAAGCNTCTTCTTTCAAGTAACTAGCAATAAGTCAGGAGGAAATGGCCTCAAACTGTGCCAAGGGAGGCTTAGATTGGGTATTAGGAAAAATTTCTTTACTGGAAGAGTGACAAGGTATTGGAAAAAGATGTATTGTTATATTCCTGTGTCTTCTACTTATTGTTTAGTCTGTATCAGAGACATAGAGTAGGGAAAAAAAATAATTTTCTATTTCTAAATAAAGCAAGGAACAGCTACAGTGAAAAAAACAGAGAAATTGGTCTGTGCAGGAACTTGTATTGTATGCAACCAGGTTGTACATTAGTACCAGACAACGTCTTAAAATTCTTAATATTACTATTAATTAACTCACACATTAATTTATCTTTCTTGGCTGGACAAAGAGGGTTGCATTACCCTATACCCAGAGTACACAACCTTTTATAAAAGCATTAAAAGTTACAGGGAAGTCTGCAGTACTTTTCACCACTTCAATACCTGACACTACTGTCAGTTCCCTGTAAGTTATTGATTTCTATCTGAAACAAATACCAAGAACAATATCTATGCTATTAAAACTCCTGTGCTAAAGAAAAACCTTAATTATAACCTCCTATTCTCCTGAGTCAAGATATTGACATATCTGACTGTCACACAGCCCATCTATTTCCGAAGTTGTTTTCCTTTCCTTTGCTGAAGATGCAGTAGACATTTCAACAAGAGACAAGGTGTCCTGTAGAGGACATGCTTCTTCCAGTGTCAAGATTCACAGATACCTGCTTATTTCCAGACTGGGTACTGCAGTTCCAGGTCTGTCAGATAGCTGAATTGTGATTATTAGCAAATTCAGTAGATCCTTCTGAATCAGTTTCTACATTGGTGTCTGTCACGGATATTTGGTTTCCAGTTTTGAAATCCCCGGTTCAAGAGAGACAGAGACCTGCTGGAAAGAGTCCAGTGGAGAGCCATGAGGATTACAGGGGAACTTGAGCATCTCACCTATGAAGAGAGACTGAGAAACCTGGGGCTGTTTACCCTGGAGAAGAGAAGACTGAGAGGAGATCTGATCAACGTATACAAATATCTGAGGGGTGGGTGTCAATTGGATGGGGCCAATCTCTTTTAGCTGGTCAGCAGCAGTAAGGCAAGGAGCAATGAGTACAAACTGGAGCACAAAAGGTTTCACCTCATCACGAGGAGAAATTTCTTTACAGTGAGGGTGATGGAGCACTGGAACAGGCTGCCCAGAGAGGTTGTGGAGTCTCTCTCTTTGGAGACTTTCAAAACCTACCCGGATGTGTTCCTAAATGAACTTCCCTAGGGGATCCTGCTTTGGCAGGGAGGTTGGACTTGATGACCTCTGGAGGTCCCTTCCAACCTCTAATGTTCTGTGATTCTGTGCTTCCTGATACCACCTAACACAAGTGCAAATCTAAGGGGATTTATAATAGGTGTTAAACCAACATAAAGAACCAAAGGCTACTTTTTAAGATGACAGGCTTTAAGGTACTTTTTAAAAGTGCCTTAAGCACTACCTCCATTTCATAAATGGAAAACACGAAATGGACAGCAGACTTGCTCAAAAAGCCCACAAAACATTAAAACCTAGGTATCCTGATACTGACTTTACTCCTAGCAGTTAAAGGGGAAGAAAACATTCCCTAAAGTAACTACTCCCCACTTAAGCATGTTGGCAACAAAATGTATTTGCACACAGAGTAGATGTTTTCAAGGATGCTGTTGCAAACAAAGGGTAATAAGGTAATAAGAAGGAAGTTCTTTGCAGTGAGGGTGGTGAGGAACTGGAACAGGTTGCCCAGGGAGGTTGTGGCTGCTCCCTCCCTGGAGGTGTTCAAGACCAGGTTGGACGAGGCCTTGAGTAACCTGTACCAGTGGGAGGTGCCCCTGCCTATGGCAGGGGGTTGGAACTAGATGAACCTTGAGGTCCCTTCCAACCTTACCATTCTATGATTCTATGATTCTATAAGGTGAGAAAATTATAAGGTGAGACATTATTTACTCATTTGGCCCCACCTCCCACATAACTATATCCAGAAGTTACAAAGGTTGAGAAATTATCTTCACAATGGGAATGTTTACAAATGGTTTGAGAACAATGTTTGGAAAAAGATAAATCCAAAAGCAGTGTGTTACCCCACTAATAAAAGGAGTTCTGGAGATTTAGGAATATATCAGATACTCACAATGCTGCTTGCTGATTGTGGGAAATCCTCTTTTTTATTTCTTTATATCAAAAGATCCTCCTGAACTGCTACTGCTGCTTATAATCCACATGTGTGGAGAGCAAAAACCCAAGAGAGAAGAGCACCTCCTGCTCTGCAGCTCACCTGTTTTAATCAGATCCATTCTAATTTTTATCATGTTACCATCAAGCATGTCCAAAGCTGAAAAAGGCCAGAAATCAGTAATCTTCAGTTCTCTACCTAAAATATGCTAAGACTTGCCCCAGCAAAGTCTGTGCCTGGCTTGGGGGGAGAGACCAGATGAATGCACAGATCTGCAGCCCTAGGAGAGGCAGGTATCTCTCCCAGCTCACTTCATCCCAGCTTTCCTGATTCCCTTCATCCCATCTTCAGAGGGGCAGTGGGTTTTGGCTGTACTTCCACAGACTCCTAGGGATTTGAATAAATATATTTAGCAGTATCAGTATATATCTGTAAAATAGGTTTTGAGATCAGATCAGATATAGATCTATATTCTCTAGCCACACAGCTAAGGGATTTTTGATTAACAAGAGGCACAGGCATATTAGTAAGTGAGGTAATCCTTGGCCTCATTCATCTCAGCTCAAGTGCCACCAGAGATGCTCTATTGCAATATGCATTTGGTGTATGTGAATAGACTTTTGAAATCTTTACAGCAGAAAGCAATAAGAAATGTAGGTTCTTCCAGCTTGTATTTGTGTTTAAAACACAACAGCAACAACAACAACAACAAAAAAAAAATACAACAAAGCAAAGCTTTCCATACCATTGAAATCATTCTTTCTTATCAGTTTTCTCACATTTTTTAACATCAGATCTTTCCTGAAGAATGGTACTTGTTGCACATAAATTCAGGAAAGAATGGGGAATATCAAGAAGCTAAGAATGACCACGGGAGTGACTTTTTTTTTTTGTTTGTTTTTTTAGTAGTAAAAATAGTTTTATTAGTATTATTTGTCAGTTTATGAGAAAGGGAAAGTCTCCTGGTGTGATGTGATTTGTGAAAGGAAGCTTTTGCACAGGAGTCTTACAGAGAGACTTTGCTTTCAGTTAAATGCCTACTTCTCCAGCACAGAAATGCTGCCATAATCCTGTACCAGTCAGATCAAGTTGTTAGATCAGCCCCATTGTAAAAGATTTATCTGGTTCCCGGTGCCAGTTCAGTTCCATCAAAGGAGTTCGTTTTGCATAGCAAAATGAGCATTAGAGTGGCTGTTTGGCCAGCAAGGAGTGAGGGGATGTGGGTTAGTCACACACTACCAGGCTCTGTGTTCTTTAGAAATTAGTCATTTGCATTTCTTGGAACTTAGCACAGCTACTGAAAGCAGCTGTGTCCAGTGAGTTTTATGAGGACATTTAATTTCCAGGCTTTTCCCTGCAGGCTTACAATTCACCCACGTAACTTCTTAGGAATGGTTTTCCCTCTGCCATATTTGCCAAACCTTCTTGTAGCCTATCACAAGGAAAAAAGCCTGCTTTCCCATGACTTCCAGTAAACATACAGGCCTTCAGAGAAAAGAAACAAACAAATACCCAGTCCATTATGTTCAGGTTCAGGGTATTTTTCAGCCATAATTGCACGTTTTCCAACTTGAAACATGGACAATTCACAACCAATATCTGACTGTGCCAGACACTCATCCTTCCCACTCATCTCACTCCCAACTTCAATGCATTAGCTTAGAAACAAGTGCTGCCATTTTTTTCCTGAGATTAGGTAAGGTGCAGGGTAAAGTAAGCAGGACTACAACACTTCATGTTTGGTTTGTTATTTTTTTGTTGTTGTTGTTTGCCTTTGGGTTTTGTTTTGTTTTGGGTTTTTTGGGTTTTTTTGACATCTCTGATGCTGCCTAAAAAGAACTTTGGCATAAAAGGTCTTTCAAGAGGTGAGAGGAAGGAAAAAAAAAAAGAATAAAAAGGCTAAATTAAAGCTTTCTTCATTCTTTGCCCCAGNACCTCTAATGTTCTGTGATTCTGTGCTTCCTGATACCACCTAACACAAGTGCAAATCTAAGGGGATTTATAATAGGTGTTAAACCAACATAAAGAACCAAAGGCTACTTTTTAAGATGACAGGCTTTAAGGTACTTTTTAAAAGTGCCTTAAGCACTACCTCCATTTCATAAATGGAAAACACGAAATGGACAGCAGACTTGCTCAAAAAGCCCACAAAACATTAAAACCTAGGTATCCTGATACTGACTTTACTCCTAGCAGTTAAAGGGGAAGAAAACATTCCCTAAAGTAACTACTCCCCACTTAAGCATGTTGGCAACAAAATGTATTTGCACACAGAGTAGATGTTTTCAAGGATGCTGTTGCAAACAAAGGGTAATAAGGTAATAAGAAGGAAGTTCTTTGCAGTGAGGGTGGTGAGGAACTGGAACAGGTTGCCCAGGGAGGTTGTGGCTGCTCCCTCCCTGGAGGTGTTCAAGACCAGGTTGGACGAGGCCTTGAGTAACCTGTACCAGTGGGAGGTGTCCCTGCCTATGGCA
Organism: Ramphastos sulfuratus; assembly: GCA_013399055.1. Lineage (NCBI taxonomy): Eukaryota > Metazoa > Chordata > Aves > Piciformes > Ramphastidae > Ramphastos > Ramphastos sulfuratus. Next base: position 32,265 of record WBNM01024409.1, on the reverse strand, counting down.
GGGGGTTGGAACTAGATGAACCTTGAGGTCCCTTCCAACCTTACCATTCTATGATTCTATGATTCTATAAGGTGAGAAAATTATAAGGTGAGACATTATTTACTCATTTGGCCCCACCTCCCACATAACTATATCCAGAAGTTACAAAGGTTGAGAAATTATCTTCACAATGGGAATGTTTACAAATGGTTTGAGAACAATGTTTGGAAAAAGATAAATCCAAAAGCAGTGTGTTACCCCACTAATAAAAGGAGTTCTGGAGATTTAGGAATATATCAGATACTCACAATGCTGCTTGCTGATTGTGGGAAATCCTCTTTTTTATTTCTTTATATCAAAAGATCCTCCTGAACTGCTACTGCTGCTTATAATCCACATGTGTGGAGAGCAAAAACCCAAGAGAGAAGAGCACCTCCTGCTCTGCAGCTCACCTGTTTTAATCAGATCCATTCTAATTTTTATCATGTTACCATCAAGCATGTCCAAAGCTGAAAAAGGCCAGAAATCAGTAATCTTCAGTTCTCTACCTAAAATATGCTAAGACTTGCCCCAGCAAAGTCTGTGCCTGGCTTGGGGGGAGAGACCAGATGAATGCACAGATCTGCAGCCCTAGGAGAGGCAGGTATCTCTCCCAGCTCACTTCATCCCAGCTTTCCTGATTCCCTTCATCCCATCTTCAGAGGGGCAGTGGGTTTTGGCTGTACTTCCACAGACTCCTAGGGATTTGAATAAATATATTTAGCAGTATCAGTATATATCTGTAAAATAGGTTTTGAGATCAGATCAGATATAGATCTATATTCTCTAGCCACACAGCTAAGGGATTTTTGATTAACAAGAGGCACAGGCATATTAGTAAGTGAGGTAATCCTTGGCCTCATTCATCTCAGCTCAAGTGCCACCAGAGATGCTCTATTGCAATATGCATTTGGTGTATGTGAATAGACTTTTGAAATCTTTACAGCAGAAAGCAATAAGAAATGTAGGTTCTTCCAGCTTGTATTTGTGTTTAAAACACAACAGCAACAACAACAACAACAAAAAAAAAATACAACAAAGCAAAGCTTTCCATACCATTGAAATCATTCTTTCTTATCAGTTTTCTCACATTTTTTAACATCAGATCTTTCCTGAAGAATGGTACTTGTTGCACATAAATTCAGGAAAGAATGGGGAATATCAAGAAGCTAAGAATGACCACGGGAGTGACTTTTTTTTTTTGTTTGTTTTTTTAGTAGTAAAAATAGTTTTATTAGTATTATTTGTCAGTTTATGAGAAAGGGAAAGTCTCCTGGTGTGATGTGATTTGTGAAAGGAAGCTTTTGCACAGGAGTCTTACAGAGAGACTTTGCTTTCAGTTAAATGCCTACTTCTCCAGCACAGAAATGCTGCCATAATCCTGTACCAGTCAGATCAAGTTGTTAGATCAGCCCCATTGTAAAAGATTTATCTGGTTCCCGGTGCCAGTTCAGTTCCATCAAAGGAGTTCGTTTTGCATAGCAAAATGAGCATTAGAGTGGCTGTTTGGCCAGCAAGGAGTGAGGGGATGTGGGTTAGTCACACACTACCAGGCTCTGTGTTCTTTAGAAATTAGTCATTTGCATTTCTTGGAACTTAGCACAGCTACTGAAAGCAGCTGTGTCCAGTGAGTTTTATGAGGACATTTAATTTCCAGGCTTTTCCCTGCAGGCTTACAATTCACCCACGTAACTTCTTAGGAATGGTTTTCCCTCTGCCATATTTGCCAAACCTTCTTGTAGCCTATCACAAGGAAAAAAGCCTGCTTTCCCATGACTTCCAGTAAACATACAGGCCTTCAGAGAAAAGAAACAAACAAATACCCAGTCCATTATGTTCAGGTTCAGGGTATTTTTCAGCCATAATTGCACGTTTTCCAACTTGAAACATGGACAATTCACAACCAATATCTGACTGTGCCAGACACTCATCCTTCCCACTCATCTCACTCCCAACTTCAATGCATTAGCTTAGAAACAAGTGCTGCCATTTTTTTCCTGAGATTAGGTAAGGTGCAGGGTAAAGTAAGCAGGACTACAACACTTCATGTTTGGTTTGTTATTTTTTTGTTGTTGTTGTTTGCCTTTGGGTTTTGTTTTGTTTTGGGTTTTTTGGGTTTTTTTGACATCTCTGATGCTGCCTAAAAAGAACTTTGGCATAAAAGGTCTTTCAAGAGGTGAGAGGAAGGAAAAAAAAAAAGAATAAAAAGGCTAAATTAAAGCTTTCTTCATTCTTTGCCCCAGGATGACATTGCATCCAGCCTTTAGCAAAAGCAGGAATTGGTTTCTATTCTCACATCCAGATGAATCAGGAGTAAATTCACGTAAGTCTAAGGAGTTTGGAGTTAGGCTGATTTTAAGCTGACCTGGCTCTCTTTCTGCACCTCTCTGTTTCACCTTGCCTCATACATATGCAATCTCTGCCAAATCATTATTGGTTATTAGAAAAAAAACTAAGTCAAACCATAAATTAGCTCAATCATTAGGGATACAGGGCAGCAAGGGCTTTCCTTTATCTTTGTATATAATGATCCCAGTTTCCACAGAATGTTTCATTTCCATTTGCAAGAGAATTTCATGACTAGTACAATGACCTCTGTGGCTCACAAAACTCTGAAAACGGTCTTCGCTCCTCTCTTTTGGTTAATTGCAACAAATTTCATTGCCTTGTTGTAAGGGAGATTATTTCTTGTGAAGAAAATTCCTGCCTGAGGTACGTAAGAAGGCGAGAGATCTCCAAGTTTTGTCTCTCGAGCATGTTAATATTGCACCAAGATTTAGCCTCTTTCAGTAAGGATTTAAGGGAGGGGAGGGGGTGTAGAGTTCCTTTTAGCCACAAAGGCATGAGAAGGCTTCTGCCATTGTCAGAGAGAAACAGTCTGTCTTTTTTGCAAGTAAGTGGGTGGCAGCTGGTGACAAAAGCTATGACTGCGCTTGCCGTTTTCTTGTGATAGCTGAAGCAGAGCATTGGCCTGAGGCAATTGCTGCCAAGTTCCTTACGCCTCCTGCATGGTTAGGGAGGGGATTTATGCAGATATAAATATGATCTCAAATATACTTGTTCCAATTGAAGCTGCTAGTATACTTTTACCCCAAAAGAACAGGGAATGGGCTAGACAGCGTTGTTATTCCCCATGAGTCACGGGAATGGGGTCTCTTGCGGCGATAGGCACCCTAAGCAATTACCTTCTGCTTTGTTTTCTACTACATATTTTATGCTGAAGGTGTCCCCTGTAGACGACCTGCTGTCTCCTGGACTCCTGAGTTCAGTGCCTGTTTTCAGCAGTGTTCTCTGATCAGTTGGAAGGCTGACTGTGAGTGACAGTGGAAGTCCTTTCTGTCGGGAACCTGATGTGATGTCTCCTCAGTTCCGGCTCTGGAGACTTTAAGGCACATCAGCAGTGCCAGCTGACACTCTGTCAGTCTGCCATCATCTTCTTTCAAAGGCCTTTCTTTTTCTCTCTCTGCCTTTACTTTGAGATTTCTTTCATTTCCTCCTTGAGTCCTGAGCAGGCTTTGTAGTCTTACCTGGATCTTCATCTGTTTTCCCTTTCTTTAACTGTGAACCTCATGTTCATGTTTTAATTGTGAGACCCATGGTGCTGGGCACGGCATAGCAGCATTTCCTCCTGCCAATGCTTTTCCTTTTCTCATTTTTATTGTATTTTTTGCTCTTCTCCACCCCACTTAGTCTATATAATTCCCTTCCTCCTATTCCCAGATTCTTATAGGAGCAGTCACTTGCTAGCTTTGTGCATTACAGGAAAATACTATATTGTTTGATTTTGCCCTGCAGCCAAGGTGGGATGATCATGATTCATTTCCTGAACAAAAGCATAGATTCATGGCCCCAGGGGCATTGAAACAAGCCATGTTATTTCACTGCCCTCTGAAAGAAATAAAGAATGATGTTGGCAGAGAAAATTATGTGATTTGCTGGTCAAAAAATGGCCTGACCTGGTGCTTCTGCTGACACGCACGCTCTGCCAAGCTGCAGCACAGCCAAAATATGGCACGACCAACAGCCTCCTCCCCCATCCTGGGTGCAGTAATCAGTAGCTTCAAGGATCAATGCTGTCTCTTTTTTCCACTTCAGTGAACATGGCCTAGCTGTCCTGAATACAGCTGAAAAATCAAAAATGTTTTTCTACCCTTTGCCTTCTTTAGAAAGCCTGGGTATGCTTCCTGGTGAAAAACTTTTAAGCAAAGTTGCTTATTAATGAGTACAACAATGAGTTAGCTTACCTGTAGCACCCAAAGCATCACTGCTTATTGTACAGTATAAAATACACATGGAAAAGAGTAAGCTCTGTCCTAAAAGACTATGGTAGATATAACATCATGAGCTCAAAGTACTAGAACAAGAAGAAGATACCTACGGAGGTAAGAAGAGGGAACAGAAAAATAAACAAGGGAAGTGTTCTGCTTATGTGTGTGTATGTTTCTGTGTGTCTGCACCTAAGTGTTTATGAGCTCATACAACCTAAATAATGAAAATCTTAAATTATAGTCTACTGCTAATTTCATGCAGAACCAGAAGAAGGCTCTGCTTTCGTGTAAACAGAGAGAAGCACATAATTTGTGAATGAGACTTTCTATAACGATCTGTGACTCNGAGGGAGCAGCCACAACCTCCCTGGGCAACCTGTGCCAGTGTCTCACCACCCTCACTGCAAACAACTTCCTCCTAACATCCAGTATAAATTTCCCCTCTGACAGTTTAAACCCATTGCCCTTTGTCTTATCATCACTATCCAGTCCCAGAGAATCAATCCTCTCCTACACCAGTTTCAGCCTCCCCATGCAGACAAGGGGCTGTTTGGTTAGATGCACTGCAGTCATATGCTGGCTGTGTGGAGAGAGCACCAGTCTTGGTTGTGTCCAGGTAAATAACAGTCTGTCACTGGGAGATGTCAAAAACATTGCTACCCTCCCAACAGCAGTAGCAAAACTGCTCTTTTGTACAGCAGTAGCAGAGATCATTGCTTTTAACCACATTTAGGCAATAAATGAATTTGAGGGTGATGGCAGCAATTCATCTGTCACTGCCACGTGGGCTACCACCATTCAATACAGCTGGTCGTGAAGAATATCCTCACACACCCTCAGTGCTGTGCAAAACTTGAATGCATGTTACCATAAAATCACAGAGCCATCCAGACCAGGAAGCACCTCCAAGATCACCAGGTCCAGCCAATTCACCCACTCCACCAAGTCTGCCACTGCACCATGTCCCCAAGCACCAGATCCACATGGCTCTTAAATGCATCCAGGGATGGCGACTCAATCACCTCCCTGCACAGCCCATTTCAGTGCCTGGCAACCCTTTCCAGTCTAAATATGCCCTGGAGCAACTTGAGGCCATTCCCTCTCTTTTCTGTCTTTGGCTAAACACTGTCAGTTCCCTCAGCCACTCCTCACAGGACTTGTTCTTCAGGCCCTTCACAAGTTTAGTAGCCCTTCTCTGTATGCACTGCAGTGCCTTGATGTCTTTCCAAAACTGAACATAGCACTTGAGGCATGGCCTCACCAGTGCTGAGTACAGAGGGACAATCATCTTCCTGGTCCTTCTGACCACACTATTTCTAACACAGGCCAGGATGCCGTTGGCCATCGTGGCTACCTGGGCACACTGCTGGTTCATATTCATCCTCTTGTCAATCAGTACCTCCAGGTCCTTTTCTACCACAAAGCTCTCTAGCCATTCTTCCCCAAGCTTGTAGCATTGCATGGGGTTGTTGTGGTCCAGCTGTGGGACCTGGAACATGGCCTTGTTGAAGCTCATACAGTTGACCTCAGTCCATCCATCCAACCTAACCAGGTCCCCCTGTAGAGTCTTCCTACCCTCCAGCAGATCAACGTTCCCACCTAATTTTGTGTCATCTGCAAACTTGCTGAGGGTGCATTCGATCCCCTCATCCAAGCCACTGATGGAGAAATTGAACAGGACTGGTCCCAGTACTGAGCCCTGGGGAACAGCACTTGTGACTGGGTGTAAGGTGGATTTAACTCCACTGACCAGAACTCTCTGGGCTTTACCCAGCAGAGCCTGTGTCTATCTAGGCCATGAGCAGTAGTTTTCTTATGAGAATACCATGAGAAACTGTCTCAAAGTTCTCATGGAAGTCCAGGTAAACAACATCCACAGCCTTTCCCTCACCCACTAGGCAGGACATCTTGTCCTCGAAGGAGATCAGGTTCATCAGGCAGAATCTGCCCTTCATAAACCCTTGCTGACTGGGCCTGGTCACTTGGTTGTCCTCTGTATGCTGTGTAATGGCATTTGAGATGACCTTCTCCATGACCTTCCCTGGCACCAAGGTCAGACTGACAGGCCTGTAACTCCCCAGATCCTCCCTTCAGCTTTTCTTATAGATGGGAGTCACTTTTGTTACCCTTCGGTCCACTGGGACCTCCCCAGACAGACAGGACTGCTGGAAAGCACATTGTACTGTTGGAGTGGGTCCAGAGGAGGCCATGAAGATGCTCAGAGGGCTGCANGATTCTCCCTAGTCCTCCTTTTGTTGTTAACATATTTATAGAAACATTTCTAACAGCAGTAACTAGGTTGAGTTCTAACTGGGCTTTGAGCCTCCTCATTTTCTCCCTGCATAACTTCACCACATCTTTGCTGTCATGAGAGAACTCTTCCAAAGGCCACAGACTCTTCTTTTCGTCCTGAATTCTAGCCAAAGCTCTCTATTCAGCCAGGCTGGCCTTCTTCCCTGCCAGCTTGTCTTTTGGCACATGGGCACAGCCTGCTCCTAAGCCTTTAAGATTTCCTTCTTGAAGTACTTCTAGCCTTCCTGGACTTCTTTACCCTTGAGAACTGCCTCCTTACACTGGCTTCTTATAGTTTTTTGAATGTAGTTCAAGGTCTTTGACTTTAAAGACCAGATTTAAGTGTAGTTGAAAGGCTCCATAGAGCTCATAAATGTAGACCACCATCAAGAATTTTATTTCTCCATCACACTGAAGGCTGTACAGGGAGAACTGTCTAAAATGGAAGCTTTGAATCTCACGGAAAGAAGGGACTGTTACAGACTGCATTGGTTTCTTCTCTAAGTACAAAGTGCTTTCATCATCTAAACCTTTTGCATGAGCTATGAAATAGGAAAACAGACAAATACATTTAGAAAAGAAATTAAAAAAAAAAACAAACCCAAAAATACCACCACCACCAGAAAAAAAAAACCAAAAAAACCCAAACCCAAAATCAACCCAGTGATGCTTCACTGCACACACATTCCTCCAGAGGGAGTGGATGAGAATATACATATGACAATTGTTAAGTCGTGTGGCTTACTGCTGTTCTGGAGGGTAAGCTCATGCTATGTGAGTGAGTGCATACAATGATGTGTGTTAACAGGATCACATCATGGTATATGCATTTTTTGTCTCTGATGTCAACATTAGGTGCTCCAGAAAGCACCAGTGTAAATGCACTGGGAAAAAGTGACAGAATTATATGAAATGTATTCTTTATCCTGACACAGAGCTGTTTAATGCTCTGATACAGAACTACAAGCTCTTGCAAAAGGTATTTTTTCCATTTCAATTACTTCTACTTTCCATCCAACTTCCACCTGTCAAGGTCCAAGGTCTGATTTGCTTGCTTGCTTCCTTCCTTCCTTCCTTCCTTCCCTTTCCTTCTTTTTCCTTTTTCTCTTTCCTTTTCTTTTTCTCTTTTCTTCTTTCTTTTTCCTTCTTTTTCTTTCTTTCTCTATCCTTTCTTTCTCTTTCCTTCCTTTTTTCTTTTTCTTTCTTTTTTTTCTTTCCTTTCCTTCCTTCTTTCTTCTTCTTGCTTTCCCTTTCTTTTTCTTCTTTCCTCTCCTTCCTTCTTTCCTTTCTTCTTCTTGCTTTCCCTTTTTCTTTCTTTCTCTTTCCTTCTTTATTCTTTTTTTCTTTCTTTTTTTCTCTTTCCTTCCTTTCTTTCCTTTCTTTTTTTCCTTTCTTTTTTCTTTCTTTTCTTTCTTTCCTTTCTTTTTCTTTCCTTTCTTTTTCTTTCTTTCTCTTTCTTAGTATCTTGTAACTTCCCACCCAAGTTAAATCAACTCCAAGCCCTTGCAATGGGAAGAACTGCCTACTTGCCCAGGTGTTGGCAAAATGTCATTTTGGAGAAAGTTTCTCACTGTTCAGCAGCTCTGTGATTCTGCTGGTTGGACCAGTTTCTTTCTGCACCCCGTTTAGCCAAAGCTCTGGGAGTAAAGGCTAAAGAGTATTAGGTTCCCCATTGGTCTTACACCTAGAGAAGGACAAATTTGCCTTCCAAGTTCCTGGCACATGCCCAGCTTTGCATGCCCCCTCAGCTCTCTCCCTCTTTCACCCAGCCAGCTGGTACAACTTGAAGAACACACGCCCCCACAATACACCAAGCAGGAATGGTTACTGTCCTTACCAGTTGACATTAGTGGCACTTTCCTGTAAGCTGCCACAGAATAAAGAAGACACCTCTTTCTAGAAATCTTTCTGGCTTGCTTAAAAACTCCCTCTGTCTTCTTTTCAGCTTGCAGAATCAATAAGGCTCTAGCCTCTTAGCCTGGAGCAGCAGAGAAGCTATTGCTATGAACTCAGCAGGAGCAAGAGCAAGGGTAAGTAAGTAGCCCAGAGCTAATCAAAAGTGCCCTCCCATGGCTCAGGATGCTGCCAAGTGCTTCGAGCAGAGCCAGAAAGCAACATACTATGACTCTTCATTATATCCACTTTATTATCTCTGAATTTTACTAATTGCACTTACCTTCATTTTACATTTCCCAGCAAAGCTTGGCCATGTGTTGATCTATAACACAACTTTTGCAAAGGTGTATTTATTTTCCTATTGACTGCCCTAGGTGATCCTGCTTTTGCCAGAGGGGTTGGACTCGATCATCTATGGAGGTCCCTTCCAACCTCTAACATTCTGTGATTCTGTTGGAACCTGGTGCCCGTTTAAAGGGGTAAGTAGACTCTCTTTTGCATCAGCACATAATGCTGTGACAGTCTGGTACAGACACTTTATTCAACAGAAGCATTCTCAGCATTCAATGAAATCTCAAGCAGCCTTTGCAGTTTAAAAGGAATTTAGTTTGTTTCCTCTTATAGCATTCCTATAGCAAAAAAAAACCCCAACCTTAAATCCAACCAGTCCAAAACAAATCAAACCAAAAACTCAGACAAAAAGGAACTCATCTTTTATTAAAACAGAAAGTCAGAGGAAGGGCAGGTATTTTGCTGGCTGTTGATGAAAGAGGTCCTTTATTGGCATTTATAGATTTAGGAGCTGTTGTTCTTTTAATAGAGAAAGAAAAGTAATCTTCTGGTGGTGCCAGGTTTGGGTGATCAGGCATGGAAAGACACAAAGCAAAGTGCAGTTATCACTGGAGGAGATTTGGTCTGATGAAGGAAAATAGGACAGTACTCATAGAATCACAGCTTGAATGCAGAAAACCATAAATCCAGTTGTGGATTGTGTCATTTGTGCTGGGCTATGTCATTTTCCTTGGGTACACTGTAGATTTCCAGAATGTTTTGCCCTAAATCATGGACATATGACTTTGAGAAATCTGTGTGGTTGCTGTATTTAAAAAGTATGTTATTACACTTTAAAAAAGAAAAAAAAAATGCTTAAGGGGATGTATTTTGCTTTACTGAAAAGAAGTAATAAAAGTAAGAACAAATCTGCTGAATCCAGCAGGGCTGTACATTTTGTCAATGTGTGCTTAGTTTTAGGTCATAGGAATGCTTTGCCACCAGAGATGTGCAACACTACTGGGATATCCTCTGCAAGGTGGTACCAAACTCTGGTTAGTGTCTCTCTCCACATCTGTTTCTTTTCCATAAACACAAGCCCTCTCAGAATTTCTGCTTCCCTGCAACATTTCTCTCTCTCCCTTCAAGACCAGTGGCCTCCTTGCCCTTTATAACATCCACTCCTGCAAGGTAAATGGTAGAGAAAATCTTGCATGAATTCTCTAGCTCTTTCAGGATGGCTAAGCCACTATTTAAATCCCACAGGCTTAAATGCTTTTTCAGCACTTGACCTCTTCATAAGGATTAATTTCTCCTACAGTTAGGACAGCATCCAAAGTTGTCACTTTGTCAGTCAGAAGAAACTATAAAGCAGTACACAGTAAGCAGTACATAAACATCAGGTAAAGTAGTAGGATTTTATAATTATCTGTACCATACCAGTCTCTCACAGATTATTTTCTTGGATAGCTGTTTAAAATCTCAGAAATAGTATCTAGGTAAGTATATGATCATAACAATTCTGTCTGTCACAGATTATTTTCTTGGATAACTGTTAAAAATCTCAGAAATAATATCTAGGTAAGTATATGATCATAACAATTCTGTCTGTCACAGATTATTTTCTTGGATAACTGTTTAAAATCTCAGAAATAATATTTAAGTATATGATCATAACAATTCTGTCTGTCACAGATTATTTTCTTGGATAACTGTTTAAAATCTCAGAAATAATATTTAAGTATATGATCATAACAATTCTGTCTGTCACAGATTATTTTCCTGGATAACTGTTTAAAATCTCAGAAACAGTATCTAGGTAAGTATATGATCATAACAACTCTACTAGGGACAGCAAAACCTGATCAGTGAACACTCTATGTGTACAGCCACTGGTCTAAATCAACTCCACTGCCAAACTGGCCAGCACCAGGCAATCCATTAAATGAATAGACAATTCAGAAATGTCCAACAGATAACTAAAATCGAAATTTTATTTTTTTTGTTGTTTTTTTTTTTTCAATAATATTCATCAGACAATTTTCTGACAAGACTTTTCTGAAAGATGAAGTGCAAATGGGAACCCTGTAAGAATGTTTAGAAGAATCGTACATGACATTTTTTAAGCGCCACTAAGTACACATTGAATACTTTGTAAGTATATAGGCATAGCAACATGCAAGTGTCATGTACCTAACATTACAATATGCATTTTGTCTGTGTAAAGTTATTAATGAGGAAATTAAATGAAATCAACGTGTCTCATCATCAGTGCAATATGTTTAATTCCCATGGGATTTGTTTGCAGGTTAGTAGTCGTATTTCTGAACCATTCAGCTCTATCCTTCTCAGCGCCACGAACACAGCGTAAAGGCAAAGTACACTAAGCTTTCTAGAAGGCCCTTACACTGACTACAGATAGATGAAGTTGTTGTAGTTGTTTCACCAGTTATGCCTTATTATTTATTCTAGGAAACTTCCTGCTGAACTGAAGGTTTTTCATGGTTACATCATACCTAGTCTAAAAGTAAAGGACGCACACAGATAGCTTTAGAATTATACCGGAAAAGAGTCAAACAGCAACCCAAACATACTTTAAAAGCCTTGACTTTTGAAATTAATAGGCATATTGTACCCAACTTTTATGGAAGCAGGACAGATATTAATCCAGTAATCCACAAATTCACTCTTTGCTCACTAGTTATGCAGAAGCAGATGATTGCAGGTCCTATTTGCACATTTCTATAGAAGCTATACACGGGGATAAGCAAATTTGCTTCCACTTAAAAAAGGACAAAGTATGCAACTGCATATTTACTAACATTAATCAATATGCATAGAAAGGAGAGAAAGAGGAAGTGATAAAGAATTCATCCAGATTTTCCTTCTCTTGATAACATAAACAGTTGACGATCATCGTTACCATTTTCTTTACAAGTTATTACTTTAGAACTCCTCCTTTGGAACCTGTTTTGAAAATGCTTCAATGTTTTCATTGTAGAGTAAGACTAAGAAAATGAGTATGTTCAGAAGAAAATAGCATCAGTGATTTTCAGCACTATGCATAAGGGCAGGGTAAGGCTGTCTGTAGTTTGTGCTGAAAAGTGAGATCGGAGCTCACACACTGCTGGCTTGACCCTGAACACAGGGGAAGTGCTAAAGTGTTGACCCCAACAGGCCTGATTTTTGCACTTGAAATCTTAGGAAAAAATAAAGGACAAATAAAAAAACCTTTGAAATTTTCTTTAATAGTAGCATAGAGGAGAGCAATATTATAGAGGAAAGACTTTTTTTTTTTTGTTTCTTCTACCTCCTTTCCAATTAGACCAGCAGATAAAAAATTACTTAAGACACAAAACATGGAGGACAGATCTATAGTAAACACAGAAGCTATGAAGATTATTCTTTTGTTTTGTCATCTACTGAGAGGCTCTAGAAAGCTCTAATACTATAAAGTCATCGTATTTGCTCCACAACAACTTCTGTCTGGTTGTTGAGTACATTAAACACTGCTGAAGAACATGAACACAACTTGGCCACAAGATGATTCCTATGTGCTGGAAGAATTCCCTTAAGGGATGCTGGAAACACACAAAGGTTGAAGCATCCTGAGGATGTGGAGCAATAGAGAAGTGTGCTGTTAAACCATGTTTGTACCCTTATTTCCTCCTGAGTTAAAACAAGTGCAGAGTCTGGGTTAGATTCATCAATAGCAAGAAGGAACTGTGATAGCTTCTGCTAATGTCAAGTAGACAACTCCCAGTTGCTTTAGAGGTACCAGGTTGACTCTGAAAAAAGAAGTCCTACTCTTCATAAGAGTTTCTACTCTGCTCAGTTGACATCAGAGGCTGCTCCCAGCCATTTGATTTTCCCTTATTGTTTCTAATAGTCTTTCCCTGTCCCCTACGCATTGAGTGTTTTTAATGTAAACATGCCCTGGCAATACTATGTTTAAATAAGCATGAGACATGTTAAGAGTATCTCAACAGTATTGGTATTGCATATTTAATTCGAAAGCTTGCATGTGCTTTTTAAAAGTTTCTCTTCAAACCTGCATGCCTCAATGGAAAGAATTGTGTTGCAGTTGGATCGCACATCGTCATCTAGTGCTGACTACATACTGATGTGTCATAGCAGTTTGTTTTTAAGCTGCTTGGGATGAATCCCCAGCCACTGTAAATTGGCCCATATTTAAGGCAACAGAGTGAAGCTGATTTATACCAGCTGAGGCTGTGTCTGTATGCCCTGTCAAAAGCTCAAACTATCCCAAAATCGGTAAGGAACAGGGCAAGAATTACGAACAAAGGTAATAAGTTGTTTCTCTATTTTTGACAGGGAAAAAAAAAAAAAAACAAACAAAACAAAAAACAAAACCAAAACCCCAGTGACCTCATTTCAAGACTACACCAAAGATTCAGTAGTATTCAAAATGTATACAAATATCTCATAGCTAGTATTCAGACTAAGAGGTAGATGTCATATTCTACGAATAGTATAGTGCGGAATGATGCTAATGATGGTTGCTAAATCCATCTATTTACCTTTCACTCAGGACACAAAGTGGAATTATAGTGATGACAACTACAAAAAAGGCTTAAAATACTCTCTTCTTATTTTGCTGTTCCATGTTATCTGCCTTTCAGTGCATTCCTTCTGGAAGGGCATGGTGAAAAGTGATGAGAAGTAAAAAGATCAGTAATACAAAACTTCACGTTTACAAAACGTTTGCTTTATCATTAAAGGCATCCTCTGTACTTTGATGGAAGCATTTTGTACTTACAATTTAAGATTACCTGGTGTTACTGAGCAAGTAGTGGAAATTCCAGGTGAGGTGATTCAGCAAAACAGGGGTCAGAAGAATGCAGCTGTCTCTCTCTCTTTCTCTGTTGTTCATGCTAAAAATACCAGGGCATATGGCAGCATATTTCAGCATCTTAACATACTAGGCTCCCTTGAGGACAGAAAAAAAGAGGAAACTTGTGCTGTTGAGCCAGAAATAGATTACAGAACAGTGCTGCCAGACATACAGAGTGCTGGCAGCAAAGCCATTAGCACAGTCAGTGTCTTACTTTGCCTAAAGGTGTTTCGGTGATATTTAATGGGCCTCAAAGAAATGGAAAGCAAAGCTAGTGAGAATGAGGAGTGGTATAGGCATTTTTATAAATCAGTTGTCATTGCAAGTAGAGGAATTACACATATTGCATTAGGACATCCACTGCTTCTATATGTACCTTCCAGTTCTCTCTTGTGACTGTTAGAGGTCAGCCCCTCCCCGGCTTGAAATAATCAAAATGCATATTATAATTACACATTTGTTTCCAATATCCATACACAGCAAGTACAAGATACTTACATGTAAGTACACTGTATTTACCTATATTTTTGCATAGTTTTTAGTGTGTACTTTGTGCCACTTAATCAAAAGCATTACTCCTTATTTTGGTTGCTGTTGTTTGCTTTTCCTCTATTAAACAGCTTATTCAATTAAAGTTGAAGTAGCTGGATTTTTTTGGTATGTTCATCACAGATTACCAGTTCCTAGGAGTGCAGAGATTAGACACTTGGAGGAGGCTGGATAAGCAGTGGGGAGGGGAGGGGGTGAAGCTGTAGAGCAAACATGAAGTTTTAAATCACCTCCTTAATTAAGAAATGCGTTATCAGATTTATGGTGCTAATTTAATAGACTTACCTTTAATTTTAATGAAATTGTAAAGGTAAGAGCTCCATTTTCTTTCTTTTTTTTTTTTTCTTTTTTTTTTGGTAACACTTTACAATAAGTGGCACTAAATTACACCATAACTGCTATGTTACAGGGAATTACATGTAACCACACTGTTAAGGGTTGAAATAGCTACTGTACATGTGCGTACATGGTAACTTCAGTGCTGTTACAATCATGAATTACATAATTACAGATGATTCTCTCCTTTCTTTTCACCGAAATAGTTACATATATATATATCATACTGCAATGAAAATACACAGGATGTTAACTTTCATGTCTTTTTCAGAAGAGTTGGTTTTTCTTCATGTATTCCTTTAGAGAGGGAGTCTCGAGTGCAAGACGAACCATCCTTAGGTAACGTGGAGATGGGTTAAAGTGTTCTAGCTTAAATTCTGAGCCTCAAGATAAACATCAGATTCTTTAAACTGTCTCTTGGTTGGTCAGATGACACTAAAAAGAGTGGGAGGATGCACCCCTTGTCTTCTGATGCACTGCTTTCTCGTTCAAATCATAAGAATGTTCACGGAGCATTAAAAAAGGAAAAAAACCAAACAAAAAGGGAAAAAAAATCTACATCAAAAAGCTTTAAAATAATCAGTAATAGACACAGTAAACAGTACACTGGCAGAAACTAGCTACCTGATCTTGAGAAAACTACTCTGCAAGTGCATGTGGGAAAGGTATGTCACATACATTTTAGCGAGGGTTGTTCCTACGCAGATCCTCCGCTTTACACATTTGCTGCATAAAAGCCTTGTTTTAGAGTGGGATCTCGGACAGTGGGAACACACAACTGGCTTTTAGCCTACTGAATGTCCTTGGTGTTGAGCCATGGTTCTGCTTACAAAAAAAAAAAAAGAAAAAAAAAAAAAGAGGGATTTCTCTTCACACCCAGAATAATAATTTAAAACTGTGAGGTCCAGACAGGCCTGCAAAGTGCAATCCAGGTAGAATGCTTAGTGCAGGGTTTTGCACACTTGCTTTGCAAATGCAAGAGACATCACCAGGTGTAAGATAATGGAAGATCAAATGCATTAAAAATCAGGACGTATGAGAAGTTGTAATTGAAACCCAATGAAATAACCTATTTTAACAGTACAATTTGTTAACTCTTTTTGCCAAGTTTAAATGCTGTTTCTATGTCACTGGAGAAAATGGTTTGAAATGGTTGCCCAAAGGCAATCTTGCTTTTGAAGGTCCCACTTGACCTCAGTTGGGTAAGGGTTCAAGTAACGACCCTATTGTTCAAGCAAGCTGGAGTTGGGAAGAATGGGAAAAAAGGTGTAAACACTATGCTGGTAGGGAATTCCACTTGAGCAAATAAGGCCCTCATCCAGGGAAGCACTTATTTTTAAGTATGTGAATAGTGCCTTACAGTCCAATGGAACTTCTGAAGCTGAGCATGTGCTTAAATGCTTAGTTGAGCTGAAATAAAATCTCGTCATACGTGATACTGTACTGTAGCTAACACAACTCACTGCTGTGACAAGAATCTGTATTTTTTTTGGTATTAAACTGAAGGACTTCCTTTGCCAACCTTTTATATGTGTATGTTTTGAAAGACATGAATATCTTGTAAACCTATACTAGTTTTCAATGTGTCTAGTAGCACCTACCTGCTTCTCTCAAACTACCATATTATATTTAACATATTATTGCATTTTTCCACAGATGGGTATGGAGTGAACTGTAAAAACAAGCATGCAATCACATCAATGCAGACTTATTTCTTTAAAATGTCATACTGTATATGATTTATTATGTTAACACTCAACCACATCATATTATTTATGTCTGTATATTTTGAGAAAAAGTGCTGCTTCGACTGACGTCACCCTTCTTTCCTAGAACTCAACAAGATAAATGCTTCAACCAAAAAAAAAAAGGCAATTAAAATATTCTAATAGCATCCTTAAAAGGTTTGTACTCTTCTGATAAATAAGCTGACGCAGCACCTTTTATCTTCCATTTCACCATACTACATGATGTCACATATTCCAAACTCTCCATTCCCCACACAAAAGTAAAATCTCAGGAGAAAAGTCCTTTGCAGCAGACCATCATGCTTTCAGGCTTTACAAGTACAGGAACCAGAGAGAAATACTCTTTTACCAAAGGTGCAAAACCTAGGAGCAAGACGAGCTCCAGCTAGACTATCTTGAGTCCTCCAGTGTATCATTTCCAAGCGCTATTACAGCAACCTTTTTATTTCATTGGAAGAGGAAATAAGCCAATGGGCTTACAGTGTTTTGTTGTCATATTTAAGAGCATGTGATTTTTCAGCTGTCAAATACACCCAAAAGAAAAAAAAAAATTAAAAAAAAAAAAAAATCAGAAATAATCCAAACAGAGACTTTCACTGTGGAGCTAAAAGCATGGCAGGAATTCTCTATCATTCACGGTGACATAAGTTTGTACCTCACAAAATGCATAGACAGGAATTTAATATAAAGAATTAGTCCATTTACTGTATACACAAAACATATATCTTTTAACATTTCTATTTTTTCTTTTTTTTTTTCCTTCCTTTTTTTTTTTTTTTTTTTTTTTTTTTTTTTTTTTTTTTTTTTTTTTNTTTTTTTTCTTAATTTTTTTTTTTTAATTTTTATTTTTTTTTTTTTGGCAAACCAACATAGACAAGCAGCTTTGGAACTGCCAAAATTAAAAACTGAGAATTTTAGCAACTCAATAGTATTTTTTTTTTTTTTTTTAAGGATAGTACTCAAATGTGGTTGTAATTTAAAACCTGAGGCTGTGCACTGGTTGTTAGCTTAAAACTACCTTTCCATATAACATTGTGCTTCCATTTTATAACAAAGAAAAAAAAAAACAACGAGAATTAGAAAAGTTGCTGCTGAACAGTGCTAGGACATACAGACAAAAGGTACTAATACATGTTACCTACTCAGAATATTGATTTGAGTCATATATAAAGGGATATGATGGACATTAGAAAATGCTTACTTGCACTGACTTAGCTACTGCCAAAAAAGTTAAATATGTATCAAATAATGTTTAATTGAATTTATTATATGCAGTATATACAGATACTAAAATGTCTCGCAGTTGTGCCCCATGTACACTTCAAATCTGAGTAGGCAGGTGAGTTCATGTGAAGCAAATAAATTATAAACCCAGAAATTACTCTGAAAGTTCTCTAATCTTTGCAATCCCCGAAAGCGGTAAAAGGGCAGCACAAATTTGTTGCAAACGAAGCGCTACTATCTAACCTTGCAGAATCTGTATAGCTATTCAGAGTGGTTTTCACCACTGCAACATGGCACTGTTGTCAAGGTACCATTTAAACCATAACAAAACAAAGCAAAATGAACAAACAAACAAAAAAATTCAGTGGACTGATACTATTTTCCCATCAAATCCAAGCATACAAGAAACTATACTAAGCAGATTTCAGTTTGCTTTCTAGGGCATTTTTTTTTTTTTTCTTCCCCAAAACCAAGATGCTTTTCGAATTACAGATAGACATTTAGAAAACTTCTCTTTGTAAACCTCTAATCTTAGACTTAACATTTGATGTAAGTAAATTAGATCCTTATTCTAATGCTATTTATTATGAATCTCGTCCTACGACACACCAGCGGAGACGTGAGAAAAGAAAACTGACAAAGGAGAAAGCTGCGCAACATTTAAAAATGTAGAAAAAACTTGGATTAAGAAGATGATTAACATTATTAAGGCTGTATATTCAAGCACTGTATGTTAAGAGAGCAGTGGATATGAACTGTAGGCAATAAGAAATGTCCTGCTTTACGCATGATACGGTGATTATAGAATGATGATGATGTCGACAGCTGATTGTTGGCATAAACTGGCTACTTAGAGCGGGTATGCACGTTAATCAAGACAGCAGAAGGTGGCAGAAATGAATTCTGAGAAATGATAGCCAGTTTTCTCCAGCAGTCAGCCTGATAAGTAAAACTCCAAGATTCTAGCTCTGCATCTAAATGAAATACTCTTTTTTTTCCTCTGCATTGACTTGACTGCCTTCTGCATTGATAATGGCTGTGTCGGCATCAGGTGCATCTTCAGCTCCTTTTGCTTCGTTTGTTAAATATGTTCCTAGAGGAATCAGTGCAGAAAAAAAAGAAAAATAAAATTAGGGTGGTTTTTTTGTTAAATATGCTCCTAGAGGAATCAGAGTAGAAAAAAGAAAAGAAAAATTAGTTGTTTGCTTTTTTTTCTTTTTTTTTGTTAAATATGTTCCTAGAGGAATCAGTGCAGAAAAAAGAAAAAAAAATAGCTTTTTTTGTTGAATATGTTCCTAAAGGAATCAGCGCAGAAAAAAAGAAAAATAAAATTAGGAATTTTTTTGGTAAATATGGTCCTAGAGGAATCAGTGCAGAAAAAAG
>WBNM01024409.1:3373-13382 GCA_013399055.1 Ramphastos sulfuratus | reverse complement strand
AAGATTTTTTTTAAAGAAAAAGTGTACAAAAAGAAAAAAAAAAAAAAAAAAAAAGGAAAAAAAGAGGTTTTTTTTTTAACCTTTACACAACATTACAGGAATTACATTTCCAATAATAGTCCAACTGCTTAATAAATGGACAAATATTTTCACACCGTCTTAGCATACATAGTACAGGTATATACTATTTCCTAATTTGTGTTAAGAAACATTGATAATACAAATACTGACAAAGCACATGCACAAATTGCAATATACCCACATGCAATGAAGGAAATATTTTAATAAAACCCACTCTATCTAATTGCAGCAATGTGCCATACGCTCTGCAATTAAACAATAACCCATGCCATCTTGGTTATTTCAGGGAATAAATACCCATAAAAACAAATCAACTATGAAGACACAGATCATCATAAATGCTTTTTCTTTTCAAGAGCACAGATTGGTTTTGCATTTCTACTTTTTTCTTGCTCTTATGTAGAATTTCATTATAGTTACTTCCAAGAATTAGAAAATTGAGATAGTTTTTATTAACTTAACCCACTTGCATTAGACTATCACAGAATATGAATAAAAATAATTGTGTACAACAGTCAACTTTCCCTTTCTGAAAGGCTTTACTTGCATTGGCATGAGATGCATAACTGTTCATTCAGGAAAGTAAAACAAAAAGGACAAACTTTCACTGGCTCATTAAAAAAAAAAAAAATCTTGGTTTTCCCCACACAGTCCAACAAATTTAAAACATTCTTTTATCAGCTTATGTCTGCTAGCCATATGTTTATCTTAATTGAAATGAAATTTAATGAGTTCATACTAAGACTAATCCTCTCTTAGTTTTGGTTGTTTTGGTTTTTTTTTTCCTTCCTTTGGAAGGGGTGGGAATAAGCTGAATTGAAACAACAGGTCTAAATTCAGAGGTTAAATCTCAAGAGGTAAGTTTTAGTTTAACTGTGTCTAAAAAGGATCACAGAGAAGCTTAATCAGTGTCACTCCAGCCCTGTAATCTCTAATAGTGGGGGATGGGGACTGAAAAGGAAGGCAGTGGAATCGTTAAGATGAAATCTCTGAAGTAAAACTTGGTATAGGAGTGAACCCCTTATTTCAGTGGGATCATTGTTAAATGAGTCACTGAACTGAAATCTCACCACCAGCTTCTAATATTATCTCCTAATTATATACTTACAGTATTAGCACAATTTATTAAAGGAAAAATCTTCTTCACTCTATATATATTCTGCTGAATTCACACTAGTTAAAACTATGACATCATGCAATCAAGTCTCTAGAGCTAACGGCCAAGACCAAGAGGGAATCTTACCTCTCAGTCTCTCTAAATCAGTGATTTATGAGACAACCTGGGGCATGTAACTAGATGTTCATTGCTTCAGCCAGTCCACCAGAAACTGGGTAAAACTCCCAGGGACTTCACTTGCAACTGGACTGTGAACAGAGCTTTCTTGTCCAAATCATTTAGCAGATGGGTAAGGCAAAAGGGAATAGCACTCCCAGGTGAAATCATGCCTTGCTTCTAAAAGTCACTGAACATTCACTAAATCTGTCCTACCTTTATGTCTTGCCAGGTATCGACCAAGGAGAATTATAGAACACAGCGTTACAAAGACAACTACAGCCACTATTCCTCCTATAAGGGCATGGTCAGGTCCAGTCTGTCCAGCAAAGCCATTTGGATCTAGAGGGAGAAAGAAAACGCAAAAGTAGTCCTAGAGAGGCAAAAAAAGTAACAGGAAAATTCACAATACCAAGTTTTGTACCAATCATTCTGAAAATAGGGCATTTCCCTCTTTAATATTCAGAATGGTTATTCCCACTTTTACTACCAGTATCTTATCAACAACATAGTGCTGCTTGTATTCCCAGACTGTTAAAGCCCTGAGGACATCACAGTTATGAAAAATACTACCTTATTCTTCTTTGGCAGAGGTTATTAAATGGGAAAGGTTTCTGGTTTTGTCCTCGTTATTTCACAACTGAAAACCTGGCCATAGGTATTTATAGAAGGAAAAAAACAAGGAACTGAGTATTGGGGATCAGATAGCATCAGCAGAATACTGTCTGCATAATACATAATTTATAGAACCGATTCTCAGTGGGGAACCCTTATATATTCTCTTCCTTTCATTCCTATCCTATTGCACCAGAAATAAAAAGGCAGATAAAGTGCAGCCATGCTAAGTTCCTCTGCACAGGGCTGTGTCTGCGTGAATTTAGTCAGATAAAGCTATCAGGCAACCCGGAAAAAAAATCATCATTCAGTCTCAAGCATCACTTTGTGAATTTACAATGAATACTCGATTAACACCCAACGTGAGGAAGCCGTAATGCACATAACAATGCATTAACGGCTGCATTTTGCTAACTGTGCAAAGTGGTAGGAATGCTGCCAGACTTGAGCTTTCTGTGCAGGTCATTTGCCTGCTCTGCTGCTTTCACAGAAGTTGCAAAGAGGTAATCATGGGAAATAGCACTCCTGAGGGGTGAGTAATTCTTTGGAGCCTTTGAACAATGAACCAGGAACTTGTGACTGTTGGCTTACCCGAAATATGCAAAAGAAGGTGAACGTTCAATCTAAGCATCATGGTATGCTTTTTGTTTTAATGTCAAATGTCTCTGCTATGAGCTAACAGTACTTCCCTGAACATGCTATTAGTATGTGCTGTCTGGTGCAGTCTACTCTCCCTGTTTCAAGGGCAGTTCCTTTGTGAAGGCTGTTTATATTCCACATATAGTTTGCAAACGATTGCTTTGTTTTCTAAAAGGAAAAAAGCAGGAAAAAATATTTGCACAGAAGAGAGGTTAAGTGTGTAGAGCTGATAGACAGACCCCTGATAATGCCAAAGAAGTGTGATTCCATGATGCCAGAATAACAATCTGCTGACCAGGCTCATTGTATAACATTAAGATTTCTAGATTTAGCTACACACACAGAGGCTGTGTAAATAGGAAGTTACACAAATGAAACAAAAGAATCTTGTTTTCCTCTCCCTTTGCAAAGGTAGGCATACTGAAACAGTGCTTTCAGGTTTGCTGCAGAAGAGAGGGATGTGCCCACTGTTAGAGTTTTACTCTTAATCACTGAACCCATTAGGCATGACTTTGTTACTTAGTGTGACTTTTTGAGCTTCCACGACTGTCTTTTCTGGCTGATAAGAGAAATTTAGGGAAGCCTTCCACAGTGCTTCTGTGATAGCAAATGATAAGCACTGGCCTCCTCTTTTCATGGTGCCTGTAGCAATGCTGCTGTAAACCTCCTCCCTGCAGCAAAAACATAGTGCTCATTTGCACACTAAGGAGCACCAATGTCCCCAGCTGCTGTGTGTGACCTGCAGGAGATGCTCTTCCCCAACACTAGCCCCGAAGCAGCATGAACAGGTTTTCCCACTGAAAGCTAACACTGGCTAGTATACTAGAAGTAAAATTAAAGAATGAAAGGAAATATTTTGAGGGATGATATACTGCCTGATGCACAGCATCATACAGGGAAAGGTTAGTGCAGCACTTTATTTAAATGCATTTCTTTTTGAAAAGTGTATTGCAGTGTACAGCATTAGCTCAATACCCAGATTTACAACTCTCTAAGCTTTAATAAACATTATAGCTAAAAATGCACACAATACACTGAGATGAATATGCCTCTGTGTCTTCATCNGATGTTTGAGGTCCCTTCCAACCTTACCATTCTATGATTCTATATAGCTGCTCCTCTTCTGTCATACCTGATATGGTTACATGAAGTGACCTAAAGCCAGCATAAATCGACCTAAAGCCAGCATAAATCCAAGACTCCCACCTATTAATGGGAGGTGTCCCTGCCTATGGCAGAGGGTTGGAAGTAGATGATCTTTGAGGTCCTTTCCAACCTTACCATTCTATGATGCTATGATTCTATGATTGCAGATGATTAATGAGATTCTACTGCTGCTATAGGTTGAAATTTCTTACTTTAGATTTAAGTATTCATTCCAATCCAAATGTTATATTCTGCTGTAATCCCTTAACCTTGGTATGAAAGCCAGATTATACTCATAAGCATTGCTAGAAAAGTTTGACCATGACCTATTACCATATAATACCAGTGAACAGTCATGAAAATAAAAGGAAAGGAAGGAGAGGAAGCAAGAGGTGGAAAGGAAGGAAAGAAAGATTCTCAGAAGTGGCTAACATTTTCTTGGGGGGGGGGAGGAGGGGGAAATAAATCTGTAAAACACAAACAATATTCTGAATGGCTAGTGGACCTCATAGAAATATTCTCCTCGTGGAAAAATGTTACCATTAAATATAAATAGGCTCTACATTATGCATAGAGTAATGCACTCTACTTTTGCCTTTCATGAGATGACCTAAGCCCCATGAGCGAATCCTAGACCTGGGGCTATCTATCACGGTATAAATAATTATTATGTCAAAATGTGCCTGAACAGTATCTGAAAGATAGAAATACAGGGGTTTAAAAACTATGTCACTTTGTATTTTAGATATTCTCAGCATTGGTATCAGCACCTCGCCCCAAAGTTTCTGAAAATATTAAGCAGGTGTTTGAGTGTCAACCACTCCACAGTTTGCTTTCCAAAATATAGAACAGCATTACTTTTAGATTCTCATTATCAACTTTACAGGCTTTACCAGGTAAATCCTACCCTGCCACACACACAACTCCAGCAAATGAAATCTTAATTCTGCAACTCTGCAATAAATGCTTATAATCCAGATATTTCCACTACAAAAAACTACTCTGTTCTTGTTTTAAATATATACTTTTTTTTTTTTTAACTGCATAAGCACAGGCAGCTATGGTAGTCATGGCCTAAAAGAGTGAAGTCAACATTTTGCAATCAGATATTCTTCAAAAATCAGATCTTTTTATTTCATCCTTTGATGTGACTAAGGAAATCTTATAGCAAGATAATGACACATGAAGCTCTTCTATTTGTATTTTTCCTAAATTTAGGAAGCCTCTTCAAAATACTGATTGTGGAGCCTGTGAAGCTGCATTCACTTGAAGCTTCTGGGATTTGTCCACTACTGGTTGTTCACAAACCTACAGAGATAACACACAAAATTACTAAGAGGATAAAATGTATCATATGTTAAGAATTTAAACACATTAGCTATATCTTAAACCTATTAAATATGTAGATATGTGTTTTCTGTGACTAAGTTCCAGTGTAGAGTATTTTTGTATGAATTCCCACTCAAGTTTGGCAGAGAAATTTTGGAAGAATTTTTTGATGCCTTTGCATATCACAGTTGCAAGAGACCTCAAAGATCATCAAGTCCAACCCATTACCACAGACCTCAAGACTAGACCATGGCACCAAGTGCCACGTCCAAACCTGCCTTGAACACCTCCAGGGACGGTGACTCCACCACCTCCCTGGGCAGCCCATTCCAGTGGGGAATGACTCTCTCAGTGAAGAACTTTCTCCTCACCTCCAGCCTAAACCTCCCCTGGCACAGCTTGAGACTGTGACCTCTTGTTCTGGTGCTGGTTGCCTGAGAGAAGAAAGCAACCTCCTGCTGGCCACAACCACCCTTCAGGTAGTTGTAGACAGCAAGAAGGTCTCCCCTGAGCCTCCTCTTCACCAGGCTAAACAATCCCAGCTCCCTCAGCCTCTCCTCATAGGGCTTGTGCTCGAGGCCTCTCACCAGCCTCGTTGCCCTTCTCTGGACACGCTCAAGCACCTCAATGTCCTTCTTAAATTGAGGGGCCCAGAACTGGACACAGTACTCAAGGTGTGGCCTAAGCAGTGCAGAGTACAGGGGGAGAATGACCTCCCTGCTCCTGCTGGCCACACTATTCCTGATGCAGGCCAGGATGCCATTGGCCTTCTTGGCCACCTGGGCACACTGCTGGCTCATGTTTAGGTGGGTGTATGTGTTAATTATTAATCTAATTTCATTTTCTTCCTGTATGAGTTTCCTTCTTATTTCTGTATAGCTGACTTAAGTGAGCAGGCTGTAGTTGAATTAACACTGATAAAGGGCCAGATAACCCTTTCCTCAGCAGAGAGAGAGCAAGCCCATTTCAAAATGCTGAAACTGCATATTTTGGGAAAGATGTGATCAGTTAACCCTCTTTATTACAGAACTGTATTAAACATATTTTTGGCTCAGATGCTGAGGTTTAAAAAAAAAAAAAAAACAGTCAGGCCTGAGGCATCCAAAATGATAATTTTGCTTGACTGTTTCTTCTAAAATTAAAAATTGAAATAAAGGTCCTAATTTGACCTTTTATAGCATTAAATTATGACCTTAAATAGCATTCTCAAAATGAAGATGTAGTAAGTAGATGTATTATTCATAAATTACAGTTCCTTAAGACTTGGAAAAGACACAGAAAAGTGATGTCCCATTTCTCAGAGGAGTACTGAAGCCACCTGCCTACAGTTACTTTTACTGATTTCATGAATAATCAATTGCTGAGGCAGAGTAGAACCACTCCAGCAAGGCATCCTGGGTCATAGCTCCATGTTACAATTTAGGTGGCAGGAAAATTCCTCCAAGTGACTCCTGTTTCTTTCACCACATTCATGGATTTGTTATCACCCCCAGTACAATTTACCATCACAGACTTGTTATCACAACTTTGTTAGTACCATCACAACTTGTTAGTACAACTTACCAGTACTTCACACCTTCGAAAAAGCAATTATTTGGAGGGCATGGCTTAAAATCAGATCAGCAAAGCAATGCATAATTTAGACTAAGGAAGCCCCAAAAGCACAGATATTAAATACATTTTTTTTTCTGCCATATTGGAAGGGCTGTTCAATTGTTGTAGATGAGGTCAGAGTGGAAATGTATTGTGAGAGCCAGGGAACACTTCTGGAGAAAATCTAGCAAGGAACCACAGATCATGAGACATCTAAACCTGCACTACTTTTAAATGCCTTAGACAGAGAACAGTAAACTGCAAAAGTTATAAGAAGGAAGTAGTTCTGGGTTTTGTATAGTCTACCAGTGAGTGTAAGTTAAGTTAGATACATCACCCATTGACATTTCTCTGCATTTCAGCTTAATTTCCTAAGGAAAGAGAGCTTTTGTGATCAAGCTTTTTCACTCAGTCTAAATTACTTAAGAACCATGGATCCATCACAGTGAATTTTAAGAGACAGTAAAGGTATCAAGATGCTTGTTTTTCTGTAATGAACTTGAGAGGACAGGCTGCTTCAGGGGCTCAAACCTTATTAGATACTACAGAACCTATAGGAAAGATGCCTTTTGAAAAACCCAAACAGAAACAAAAGCTTCAGTCAAAATCTGTACCCAAGCATCACAGTTTCATGAAAGGATTCTCTCCACTGTGATTACATTGGTGTCCAATATCATGTTTGAAGATTTTCACATAGTTAGGTGGCATTTATAATTTCTGAACCCTTCCCACCTCATCTTTTTCCCCTCCCTCTAATACTTCGTCTTCTTCTTTTCCTCCTTGTCTCACAATGGGTCAGTTGACACTGCAGTATTTGTATAAATCAGTTACAAAGGCATGAGGCACAATCTCATTGGAAATCAGAGGAGATTTCTTTCTGCAGCTTATGGAACATGTCTGTTTTCTAAAATGCATTTAGGCTAATACAATTGGTCAGATTTAGGCACAGCGTCTATATAATTTTTAACTGGCCCAAAAACCCAAACACAGAAACAAAAGCTTCAGTCAAAATCTGTACTCAAGCATCACAATTTCATGAGAGGAGATTTCTTTCTGCAGCTTATGGAACATGTCTGTTTTCTAAAATGCATTTAGGCTAATACAATTGGCCAGATTTAGGCATAGGGGCTATAGAACTTTTAACTGGCCCAAAAATCTAAACTTTGCAAATTAAATAAAACATTCACACACACATACACTAAAACAAACAATCAAAAAACCCAACCCAAAACACCAAAGGAAACCTCAACAAATGAATGAAAACAAACAAAAAAACCCAACAAAAACAAAACAAAAAAACCAAACAACAAAAAAAAGACAACAAAAAAGCCAAACCTCAGTGATCTGCCTAACATCAGTGGGGAAAAAAAAAAGACTAAAATAGGAATTTACTCCTGATATGGAGAGGTGATAGAACTGAAGTGATAGT
Source organism: Ramphastos sulfuratus (assembly GCA_013399055.1). Lineage (NCBI taxonomy): Eukaryota > Metazoa > Chordata > Aves > Piciformes > Ramphastidae > Ramphastos > Ramphastos sulfuratus. Next base: position 5,277 of record WBNM01024409.1, on the reverse strand, counting down.
TAGCAAGGTGTTTGCTTTAGGAAAACTGGCAGTAGAGTCATCTGTGCTAAATGCTGGTAAGTAGGATTTATCTGTTATAGAATCTTCATTTGGGCACCCTACAGTTCAGTTCCCCTTGCCTGGCCTGCAGTACTTTTAATCCCACTGAATGCTAACCACTAAAATGAATGTACATGAAACTTGTGAAAGTACTTCTAGGAGGAAAAGAAAGTTTCTGCACCTTCATTTAAATTGCAAAGGGTAGTTGCCCAAAGGGGCTGATTGCAAGAAATTGTTGAAAATGTGTTGTGTTATTAACCAATTCAGAATTTAAAAGATGTGACAAGCTTCTTTTTTCTTCAGTGCCAGAAGCAAAGAAGAACAAAACAGTGCACTAATACGTAGCACATATAAACTCTTATTTTAATAGCAACATCATCAACCACAGAGAAGACAGGAGGAAAAGAAGTTTACTTGCAAACCTTCAAAGGAATTGATAGACTTTTCTTCCTGCAGCAGCACATTTGGCCTATTTTGTCTTTATGCTTTTGTTTTTCTCAGCACTGAATTATATAGACATTACCGTTATGAAAAGCCCACATCCCAGAGGGATAAAAGTCCCACACTAATGTCTCAGCAGCTGAACCCATAGCTCCTTTTGATGAGTTTGCACCACTCTTGTGATTCTAAGACTTCTTTTGAGACGAAAGAAAAACCCAAATATCTTCTGAGGTGTGTTTGTAAGTAGGCAGCTCTTGTCAACTGTAATCAAAAGCATTACTCATACCCTTTTGTTTTGTAAATGTTGGAAGGGTTTTATTTGTTTGGTATTTTTTTCTTTTTGGTTGTTTGGTTTTGGCTTGGGTTTGTTTTCTTTGTTTTGGTTTGTTTTTTTTTTTCTTTTGCAATGCTAGCAAGAGAGCTGTATACCTAGAATGTTAAGATTAAAAGCTGAACAGTGTTCCTCAGGGTCCTTAGAGCCTCGTTCCACATTCTATGTCTTGTGTCATTGACACAGTTGCTGGGCTTCATTCTATTTTTTTTCCTTAATGCTGTTTTAAAAGCTTCAGTTTCCTGAAGGAAATAGTTCCTGTGATTAAAGCACATAGAGATTTTCCTCATTGACAACATTATATATTTTTTTCTCTCAATAAGCTCATTAATTGTTTCAATCTTCATCTTACGGGAAAAAAAAAAGAAATAAAATCCCTACATTTTTGCCTTCATTTTGTTTTCTGTCAAAGACTCAGGGTCTGAAAAAATATTTTCAGCCTGCCCAGCTATAACTTGTGGCTACTGAAAAAGGAGTTTGTAGGGAAAGAGGCAATTGGCAGAGATAACCCTAGAATTCCTCTGTTACTTTCTCTCCCCAAGTGAGTTGATTGTAGTGTACAGCAATAAGCAGGTGGTGTCTTAACTCTGTTTCCAGCATTTCTTTTGGTCTTTTGTAAAGTGCAATCTTCCTTCTAATGACTTCTGAAGGACATAGAATTGTTGGAACAAGTCTAGAAAAGGACTGAAGGGCTGGATCATCTCTGCTATAAGGATAGGCGGAGGGAGCTGGGGTTGTTCAGTATGGGGAGGAGAAGACTCTGGGGGGGGACCTTATCATTGCCTTCCAACACCTGAAGGAAGCCTACAGGAAAGCTGGAGAGGGACTTTTCATAAGGATGTCTAGAGACAGGACTAGGGGCAATGGTTTTAAGCTGAGAGAGAATAGGTTTAGACTAGTTCTTAGGAAGAAGTTCCTCAGTATGAGGATGGTGAGACTCGAATAGGCTGCCCAGAGTGGTTGTGGATGCCTTGTGTTTAAGGCCAGATTGGATGGAGCCTTGGGCAGCCAAGTCTAGTTAAGAGGTCTCCTTGCCCATGGCAGGTGGGATGGATGACAGCACAGGGCGCATTGTCAGCAACTTTGCTGATGA
>WBNM01024408.1:106153-125954 GCA_013399055.1 Ramphastos sulfuratus | reverse complement strand
GTTTATGTGTGTGTTTCTGAGATAAAGAGGGGGGAGGAAACAGAAAAGGGGGTAGCTTTGAGCCCTTTTGGGCAGTTTGTTTTGTCTGGGAGGGAATTGGGATGTCTGTATTATTTCTAACTTGTATATAACTGTAAATACTTGTGTATATTGCGTATATATGCTTGTAAATTCTGCAATGCTGTAAATACAGCTTTGTCTTACTGCCAAACTGTCTGAGTTAGTCTGGTGATTTCTAACAGTGGGAAGGGATAGCTCCTAACCCATTACAAAGAGCAAAAAAAAAAAAAAAGAAATTAATGACACTGCACAAGGCAAAGAGGGGAGGAAGGAACAGCCTGAAGGAGCAAGGAACTTCAGAAGAAAGTGCCAGGGAGCCTTGGCACTCTCTGGGAACGCTGTTGTGTAATGCTACATGTGGCAAAAAAAAAGAGGCAATAAATTTGCTATAAATAATTTTCTCACTGGGACTCTACACTCAGCCACTGCACCAGCAGGTCCCTGGAGGTATGTCCAAAACTTCTGACCCTTTCTGAAATGGGTCCTGACAGTGATTGGAGGAATGTATACAGTGGTTCCTGCAATAATGTTGGTGACTAGAAGGGATCTGTGCAAAAGTAGCTGCAGAAATGCATATTAAGCCATAGCATTAGGCTAAGAGTAAGGCAGAGCCACCTGAAGACAGCTCATAAACTTCCTATAATAGATGGCTTCACAACAGGGAAGTCTTAAGTATCACAAAGGAGTGTGAAAGGACTAGAAATTAGGTGCTTGTTTGCTAAGCGAGAGCCATTAAGAACCGAAACAACCCACCAGAGGCTAGAGTGGGATACTTCTGTAAGGAAAACTGGTGATGATACCACCTGTCCCACAGCATGGGCAGCAGGGTTCATGGGGGAAGCCCAAAGAGCTAAGAGAAGCATCTGGTGCTTTGCTCCTCATCAGCTCTGCAGCAAGGAGCCATGGAGTCTCTAAGCCTGCTTAGAGAAAGCAGAGTAAAAAACCACATCCCGCTGTGAGCAAGCCGCGCCTAAAACCAGCCCAAAATTCACCATGCCATTCTGGGAAGGCCAAAGGAGGGAGTGGCTGTGCTGCTGGGGAAGGTAGAGGTGCAGAGGAAAGCTCTGAGGTGAAGGAGGGATGGGGTACCCTGCCGGAGATAGGTGGAGGTTGCACATCCATACCGAAGTTCAGGGTAAACGTTTTCCAGGTACCACTTGAAGCTGTGGCATTTCAACCTCTTCCGCAGCTCCACTCTGCTCTGGATACTGTGGGAGGAAAACATCACAGAGAAACAATGGAAGTCACAAAGGTGAGACTCAAAGGCACCACAAAGGGAGGCTGAGAGACACCTGGCAGGCAGTTTGCGCAGACAGCAGACACAAGAGCATCATCGGCTCTGTTTTTTGCTGCCTTCTGCAAGAGCTTGGGAGCTCACTTTGATCTCTGTGTGGTTGTAGGTCTTGCTTGGTGAAACAGAATGGTGATACATTGCCATTTGGCCATGGAGCTTGGTGGATTAAATGGTTGGTGGGTAAATAAATCACTTTCTGTTACTAGGAAGGGCTGTGGGGCATGTGGCACTTTTGCAGGGGCTATCAAAGGTGCTGTCCTGAGCACAGTGGGAAGCCATAAGGATTCATAGAATGGTTTGGGCTGAAAGGGACCTTAAAGATTACCCAGTTCTAACCCCCCTGCCATGGGCAGGGACACCTCCCACTAGACCAGGTTGCTCAGTCACCTAAAAATTGTTAGTAAAAACTGTATTCTATCTCCTATATGCAATCACCATCAACTTATTACATTAATACATTAGGAAATTAAGAGATGCTATTATGTTACTCTGAGTTTACAGATTACCAAAGGCTTTGAATTCCCAAGAGCACCTAATCACACTTTTAGGTCAGCAGAAGTTAATCACGTGGCAAAACTGTTCTTTCTTTCATTAATCAGGACAACATTCCACCTGAGGAGTCACAGAATCCTCCAAAGGTCATCTAGCCCAACCCCTTCTGCAGTCAGCAGGGACAGCCTCCACTAGATCAGGTTGCCCAGAGCCCTGTTGATCTTCACCTTTAATATCTCCAGGGATGGGGCCTCAACCACCTCCCTGGGCAACCTGTTCCAGTGTTCTATCACCCTCATGGTAAAGAACTTGTTCCTAACATCCAATCTAAATCTATTCTTCTTTAGTTTGAAACCACTGCCTCTTGTCCTATCACTGCAGGCCTTTGCAAACAGTCCCTCTGCAGCCTTCTTGCAGCCCCCGTCAGGTACTGGAAGGTTGTTATTAGATCTCCTCAGAGCCGCCTCCTCTCCAGACTGAACAACCACAGCTCCCCCAGCCTGTCCTCATAGCAGAGGTCACAGAATCACAGAATCAATCAGGTTGGAAAAGACCTCTAAGATCATCGAGTCCAACCTATTATCCAACATCACCTAATCAACTAAACCATGGCAGCAAGTGCCTAATCCAGTCTCTTTTTAAGCAATTCCAGGGACAGTGACTTCACCACCTCCCCAGACAGCCCATTCCAATGCCAATCACTCTTTCTGTGAAGAACTTCTTCCTAACCTCCAGCCTAAACCTGCCCTGGTGCAGCTTAAGACTGTGTCCCCTTTTTCTGTCCCTGGGTGCTTGGGAGAAGAGACCAACCCCACCTGGCTACAAACTCCGAAGAGACCAACCCCACCTGGCTACAAACTCCTTTCGGGTAGTTGTAGAGAGCGATAAGGTTCCCCCTGAGCCTCCTCTTCTCCAGACTAAACAACCCCAGCTCCCTCAGGTGTTCCTTACAGGGCTTGTTCTCCAGACCCCTCACCAGCCTTGTTGCTCCAACCCGCTTATTTTTGTGGCCTTCCTCTGGACCTGGCTGCCCAGGGAGGTGGCTGAATCCCCATCCCTGGAGGTGTTTCAAAGAGGCAGAGATGTGGTGCTGAGGGACATGGCTTAGCACCAGCCTTGGTATAGTAAAAGAATGGTTGGAGTGGATGATCTTAAAGGTCTCTTCTGACCAAAAGGATTCTGTGATTCTGTATGAGAATGAGAAATTAACAGACCCAGCTAGAGCCTTGCTGACAGGGAGGTGTTTCAAATGCCAAGCTCCCTGCATACAGAGCACTTGCTTCTTTCCAGTGAAGCCTTAGCAAGCCTCAGATTTGATGGGGCTTCTGATGAGACCTCCACACCCTCCCCACCAAACTCTGCTCTGGGACCAGAAGTGCTTGCACCTAATGGCAAGGGCAAGGCACAGGCAGAGGGGGAAGTTTCTTCCCCACCACAGGGAATCACATCAGCTAGCTGCTGTCCTGCTTCATTGCTGTGCTCACGGTACCTACCCACCAGCATCCAGCTGGCGGCTCTTGCACAAACAAGGCAGGAGCGTTTCTGTCGCAGCAGGGGATGGCACCATGAAGGCTGAGAGCAGCAGGCAGGGCACAGGCAGCAGAGGAAGCCACTTACTTGCCATAAGGCCTCCCCTGGGCTGCGGGACGAGCCGCGTAGTAGTACTGCTTGAATTCATCCATCCACACCTCTGCCGTGCGCTTGGTGTTTCTGAAGGAAGCAAGAGGAGATAGGTGACAACAGGCAAGCCTCTGAGGCAACACTCTCTAAAATTCATCAACGAGACCTTGGTGTGCTGGTGGACAGCAAGTTCTGCATGGGCCAGCAATGTGCCCTTGTGGCCAAGAGAGCCAATGGCATCCTAGGGTGCATCAGGAAAAGTATCGGCAGCAGCTCTAGGGAGGTTCTTCTCGCCCTCTACTCTGCCCTGGTGAGACCATACCTGGAATATTGTGTTCACTTTTGGGCTCCCCAGTTCAGGAGGGACAGGAATCTACTCAAAAGAGTCCAAGGGAGGGTTACAAAGATGATGAAGGGGCTGGAGCACTGCCCTATGAAGAGAGGTTGAGGGACCTGGGGCTTTTTAGTCTGGTAAAGAGAAGACTTAGAGAGGATCTCATCAATGTTTATAGATATCTGAGGGATGGGGGTCAAGAGGGAGGGGACAAACTCTTCTCGGTTGCACCCTATGATAGGACAAGGAGCAATGGATGTAAAGTACAGCACAGGAATTTCCATCTCAACATGAAGAACTTCTTTACTGTAAGGGTCACAGAGCACTGGAACGGGCTCCCCAGAGAGGTTGTGGAGTCTCCTCTGGAGACTTTCAAGACCTGTCTGGATGTGTTCCTGTGTGACCTGCACTAGATTCTGTGGTCCTGCTCTGGCAGGGGGGTTGGACTCGATCTATGGAGGTCCCTTCCAACCCCTAACATCCTGTGATCCTGTCAAATCTCAGCATTCAAAACTTAAGAGAAACCACCCCAGCCACAGTGCTGTAACATAAAAGTCATCTTGAGCATCAGCTTGGTGTCTAGAGGAGGTTTAGGAAGCTCAGGAAATCTGCTGACTTCAGATGGCTCCAGCTCTCATTGCAAATGGCTTTGTTGCTCCATGCCTATCCCTGCTTGGGTCAGGGAAGTCCTCTAAGCTCCTGCTCTAAGGCAAGCCAGTGCCTTCAAACAGTTGCTACACCAGTAAGCTGCAGGTACCACAGGATAGGCTCTGGATCCAGCCAAGTCCCATACGGCTAGAAAAAGGAGACAGTCTGCATATGAAGCAACAATATAGGAGCCTGAAGTTGTCACTCACACTGAACTAGAGGCTGTGTGGAAAACCAAAATCAATATCTGGCAGAAAGGTGGAGGTATTTCTTGCTAACATCTCTGTTTAAACAGAGGGATCACAGCATCAGGTGTCCAGAAGTTGTTTTTCCTCTCAGTCCATATAATACAGCACTAAGGCTGATGGATGGCATCAGGTTATTAAAATCCCACCTCCTAATGCCTACAGAGACGTTTCTCCAGGCTGCTTTTCAATCCATTGATGATTCATGGAGCTTCTTCCTCTCTCTCTAAGGCCACTGCAATAGCTTAAGTGCCCTGGCTCAACAGCAAGTCACTGTCTAGAGTTGTACCTAACCTCCCCCAAAATGCAGGGTATTAGGTCTGGCTTCCTGAACTCATTTGGGTTTATAAGAAACATAGGAAAAAAACACTAAGGCTCGCAGCTTGGGGAGGTCTGGTTTTGTGCCTAAGCCCACAGAGCTTGTTCCTGAGGTGCAGCCAGAAGAGCTGTACCCATACGAGTTCCCCTTGCCCCTCCTGCAGGTGATGCAGTGCAGGTTTTGCCACATCACATCTCAACCTCTTCTGGAGGAGTCTGTTAAAAGCAAGAGGAGCTCTCCTCACAATTCTCAAATTTGTGCCTTTCTTCTTGATGCCAGCAACGCCCTGTGCCACTCACTGCCATCTTTTTGAAGCAACAGGATATAGAATCATAGAACAGCTTGAAGTGGAAGGGACCTTAGAGATCATCTAGTTCCACCCCCCTGCCATGAGCAGGGACACCTCCCACTAGACCAGGTTGCTCAAAGCCTCATCCAACCTGGTTCTAAACACCTCCAGGGAGGGGGCATCCACAACATCTCTGGGCAATCTGTTGCAGTGTCTCACCAACCTCATGGTAAAGAACTTCTTCCTAATGCCAAACCTAAATCTACCCTGCTCTATTTTAAAACTATTGCCCTTTGTCCTATCACCACAGGCCCTTATCAAAAGTCCCTCCCCAGCTTTCCTGTAGGTCCCCCAGTAGGCACAGGAAGGCTGCTTTAAGGTGTCCCTGGAGCCTTCTAAAAACATCCTCAACTGGTCTCCTTCCTGCTTCACACACTGCATGGCTGGAAAAAAAACATCCTATTTAATTGAGAGGTATCATTTGCCAAGGTCAGTGGGCTCACAAGAGCAAATGGCCTAAAACTGTGCTAGAGGAGGTGCTGGAGCATGTCCAGAGGAGGGTAACAAAGCTGGTGAAGGATTTAGAGAAAAGGTCTGGTGAGGAGCAGCTGAGGGAAGTGGGGTTGTTTAGTCTGGAGGACAGGAGCCTGAGGGGAGATGACATTGCTCTCTACGACTCCCTGAAAGGAGGTTGCAGTGAGGTGGGGTTGGTGTCTTCTCTCCAGTATCAGGTGATAGGAGGAGAAGAAATGGCCTGAAATTGTGCCAGGAGAGGTTTAGGTTGGAGATGAGGGAAAAATTTCTTCTCTGCAAGAGTGGTCAGGGATTGGAACAGGCTGCCCAGGGAGGTAGTTCAAAAAACATGTGGACAAGGCACTTTGGGCCATAATAGCAGTAGGCTGACATTTGGACTCAATGATCTTGCNGCTGCTGCTGCTGCTTCAGCAGCCAAATTAAAGGCAGAAACTCCTGGATTAAGTCACTAAAACAACAGTAGTTTTGTGCTATCAAAGCTCTCAGTGCATCCCAGCCAACACATCCCAACAGATTCCTGCTTCCTGCAAAGCCCAGTGGAGACAGATCCACAACATGCTTCAAATATCTATTTTGTATATATAAAATATTTTTTTTCCCTTCCCTATATTGCATTTCCACTGTGGAAACAGTTTGGACTAATTAAGAAGCTCCAGTCTGAAAACTTGATTCAGCAAAAACTCCTCCAAGCAACCTGCAGCAGGAGAGCTGAACTTGAGTGACCTCAAACCATTGTGCTCCATGGGTCAGCAAGGTGCTGAATAAACAGAGAGTTTAAGAGTTTGGTTTTCTTTANTTTTCCAACTGAAACAGTTCTGATGGCCTTCGGCAGTGGCACCCTGCCACCTCCCTCGGTCCCCCTGCCAGTGAGGTGAGGCCCATCAGCGCCTCTGCTCCAGCCTGGAGGCAAGGCTGCCAATCCAGCACGCTGCTCAGCTCCTCTCTCCCACAGGCATCAGGAATCACATTTTCTGGTTCAGCCAAGCCAGGCTCAGTGCCCAGCTAAGGTCGCTGGGGGCTGACAGGTGTGGTCGGCAGCCTGATGCCAGGTCACTGTAGCTGCCTGCTGGCGACCTCGGGGTCTAAACCATTTGCTGCTGTGGCAGCGAGCGCTCAGAGGGACGCTGGGGTCACCCCTCCACTTCTCTGCTCCTGGAAGAAACCACACAAGTGTCCTATTTCTGTCCTATTTCTGTCCTATTCTCCATGCTGTAGGAGCCCTAAGGGAGAGCTGCATTGCCTTGCATTTTCTTCGGCTCAGGAGATTCCTGCCCAAGGATATTTCAAAGTTTTCCAACCAACCTTTCCCTTCCTCTGCTCCTTCCTCCCCAGAAGCCTTATTGCACTGAACAAGAAGCAGGCAAGCAAGCACAGAACACCTACTTAATGTATGTGTTGGCATTTCCCTCTGGGAAGACATAGGGATGCTTCTTGCGGAAGACGTGTCCAACGCGGCTGCAGGGGATGATTTCCAGGCTCCCTCCACACATCCACACACGGAAAGAGATCTCTGCAAGAAAAGCAGCTTCAGCACTTTGTCTCTCTGTCCTAGAGCAGGCTGGATCCTGCTGTTACCTCTCACTTCATCCTCTGCCACGTTAAACTGGGGTATAACAATTACCAGAGGGCTCAAGTGCCTTAAGGGCTCATGTCAAAGCTACTTGTGATCTGTTTGAAGGCACTGCACTTGAAACCTGCCTGAAGCACAGCAGGTGCTATGGAATGGCCAAGGGGAAGAAAGTAAGGAGGTGCCTTTTCATGCAGCCCTGCTTACACCCCAGAATCACCTTGCTGCTTTTCTGCTCCCATAATTACTCCTGCAGTGCCTGTTTCAGAGTCACTTCTCTCTAAAGGGGTGTCAAGTTCACTAGGAGAGGCCATGAGTTCTGTTTGTTAATGACTACACCTGCCGTTATCTTTCTGAATCCACCACTGATTTGACAGAGTGAACAGAGAGCTCTGCATCCATCACCTGTCTCACAACAGATAGGAGCTTACCCTACCTGGCACATACTCCAGATCCTGAGCGCCAGCACCTTCACACAAGCAAAGGTCAGTGGTGGTGAGGAAAATCTGGATAAGCTGTCAGTACAGGAAACGTCTCCCACCTGCCCCAAGCTGCTCTCTGCCTGGTCCATGGGACCCTTCTGGAGGAAAATGAGCCCATGGCACAAGTGATGCTGGAAGTCGCAGGGCTCTTGGCAGGGAGCTGGATGAAATCCTAGCTGGTGAGGTAGGATAGGTGAGCAGAATGTCTGATCTAATGGGTCCATCTGGTCCTACCGCCTGTGAAGCTATGAATCTGTAGCTACATTGTCAGAAAGTCATGCTTAGACAGAACCAGCACAGAAAAGCAAGGAAATTAAAACCCTGTTTTCATAGAATCACAGAAACATCCAGGTTGGCAAAGATCCTTAGGATCACCAAGTCCAACCTATAATCCTACTCTACAAGATTCACCTCAAACCATATCCCTAAGCACCACACCCAAACGACCCTTAAACACATCCAGGGTGGGTGACTCAACCACTTCCCTTGGCAGCTCATTCCAGTGCCTGAGACAGAATGGTCTGACTTGGAAGGGACATCCAAAAGTCATCCAGTCCAACCCCCTCTGCAGTAAGCAGGAACACCCTCAAGTAGATCAGGCTGCCCATGTGTTGACAGTACTGAGCTAGGTGTAGCATATATTTACTCCAAGACCACAAATTCCTTTTCACTCTTCCCCCTTCCCTGTCCTTAACTACAGAAATCAAGACAGGCTACCTATCATCATTGCAAACTTATGCTCCTGGCAGTCCCCTCACATGAGCCACCACAAGGTTTCCTTGTCCCTTGGTTGGATGTTGGCAAGACAAGTGCCTGTGGTGGAAAGGTCAGTTGGGCAGTATGGACAGGAGTCCTCCTCCTTCACTGCCAGCTTGCAAAGCTGCCATCCCTCTGAAAACAACTCAACAGCTTCAAGGAGCAAAGGAGAATGACATCCTGGTCACCAGATTGGAAAAGCATGGACGAGAGGAGTGAAGCACTCACTGGATAAGGAATTGGCTCGATGGTCACAACTCTGAGAGTTACAGTCAATGGCTCAATGTCCAAATGGAGACCAGTGACAAGTGGCATGCCTCAGAGGTCAGTACTGGGACCAGAGGTGTTCAGCATCTTTGTCAGCAAGATGGACAGTGAGATAAGTGCACCCTCAGCAAGTTTGTGGGTGACACCAAGTTGTGTGGCCTGGTTGACATGCTGGAGGGAACTGATGCCATTCAGAGGGACTTGGACAGGCTTGAGAGGTGGGCCCATGACAACCTCATAAAGATCAACAAGGCCAAGTGCAAGGCCCTGAAAGGGTTGGGGCAATCCCAAGCACAAATAAAGATTGGGCAAGGAGAGGCTCAAGGGCAGCCCAAAGGAGAAGGACTTGGAGGTGTCATTTGATGAGAAACTCCCCATGAGCCAGCAATGGTCACTGGCAGCCCAGAAGGCAGCTGTGTGCTGGGCTGCATCCAAAGCAGAGAGAGCAGCAGCACAGGGAGGGGATTCTGCCCCTCTACTCTGCTCTGCTGAGACCCCACCTGGAGTCCTGCCTCCAGTTCTGGTGCCCCCAGCATAAGAGGGACATGGAGCTGCTGGAGCAGGTCAAACAGGAGGCCACAAAGATGATCAGAGGGCTATAGAACCTCCACTACAGGGACAGGCTGTGAGGGTTGGGGCTGTTCAGCCTGGAGAAAAGACAGCTTTGGGGAGACCTTAGAGCAGCCTTCCAGTACCTTAAGGGGCCTGCAAGAAAGCTGGGGAGGAACTTTTTACAAGGGCTTGTAGTGATAGGATAAGAGGGAATGAATTGATGCTTGAGGAAGGCAGATTTAGACTGGAGATTAGGAAGAAATTCTTTCCAGTGAGGGTGGTGAGACAGTGGAACAGCTTGCCCAGGGAGATTCTGGATGCCCTCTCTCTGGAGGTGTTCAAGGCCAGGTTGGATGAAGCTTTGAGCAAGCTAGTCTAGTGAGAAGTGTCCCTTCCCATGGCAGGAGGTTGCAACTAGATGATTTTTAAGATCTCTTCCAACGTAAACCATTCTATGAATCCATGAGAACTGGAGCTTGGATTTCCAAAGCCACCTGCTCTCACCACACATGGCTCTGCTCTCAGGTGCATGTTGCTGCACGTTGCCCCATTTCCAGTACCCACACCTGCCCCTGAGCTGCTGAAATGGAGGGGCTGGCACAGCCGCAGAGCCTTCTTGCCTTGAAGGGTAGGTCTAAAATTGAGTCCATCCCCAACAGGGCCCAGCAAGGACTGGGGTGGGAAAGCAGAGTGGGGAACAGAAGGATTTGTTTCCAGAAATCCCTTCCTCTTCCCTGCTGTGTTTACAGGCAAGAGCTACTGCAGCAGCTGGAGCCTCACCACGTTCCCCAGGGCTGGGTATTAACAAAACGTGCCCTTGTGCCATGTCCTGGTGCTATATTGGGAGCAGCCTTAATCACAGCCGCTGGGAAATGAGATTAGGGCAGGATGTGGCTGCTCTAAGCTGCTGTGCTCAGCTCCCCTCACGCGTGGCTGCTGCTCTCCTTTGCCTGTCACTGTGCTGGCCATGCTGCCAGCCCTGCTCTGTGCATCACAAGGGTGTCCCATAGACAGGACCATGCTGCCAGCCCTGCTCTGTGCATCAGAAGGGTGTCCCATAGACAGGACCATGCTGCCAGCCCTGCTGTGTACATCAGAAAGGTGTCCCATAGACAGAACCATAAAACCAGCCCTGCTCTGTGCATCAGAAGGGTGTCCCATAGACAGGACCATGCTGCCAGCCCTGCTGTGTGCATCAGAAGGGTGTCCCATAGACAGAACCATGCAGCCAGCCCTGCTCTGTGCATCAGAAGGGTGTCCCATAGACAGGACCATGCTGCCAGCCCTGCTGTGTACATCAGGAAGGTGTCCCAAAGAGTGGGATGAGCAGCCAAGTTCATCCCCCAGTGTGGCTGCTGTCTCCTGCCTTCCCCTCCTCTGCTCCTTCTGTTCAGCCTGGGAGAAGAGCAGCTCCCTAAAGCATGGTAGGGAAAGACTTGCACTGTTTGGTTCTTGGCTGCACTTAATTGAAAGCCTAGTGAAGAGGTAGGCTGAGCTGATGTCTGTGCATGTGAACCAGAATGAGGACACAGTGCTTGGGAGGAGGTGCTATGGAGTCTGAGATCCTTGCTTCAGATGTGTTGCACCCTGCAAACCCTGATCCAGTCCCAGTAGAAGCAATTAAAGCATAGATTTCAGCAGGTAGAGATGAGCCTCTGAGCCACTCATGGCAGGTAGCAAACTAGGTCTGCAGACAGGCAGCAGAAGAGGTGAGTGTCTTGGGAGTGGGTAAACTGAGACACCAATGAAGGGAGAGCACAAGACCAGCTTGGAGAAAGAAGCTAGGGGAGCAGGAACTAACTGCATGGCTCACCTGACCCTCAAGAGATGTCCCCAGGCAGGGGGGGATCTCTAGCCCCTACAGAAGAGACACAAGCAGTGTGAGCTGGGGGGCACTGGGCTTGGCCTTAGTTTGGTTAAACACCTTTAGCACTTCTTGCTGGCTTCCAGGTACTTCACCAGGACTCTCCTTAACAGAAGAAATGAATTTAAGCAGTAAAACACCTACAGTGTCCTTCTAACCCTTTCTTCTGCTTTGCCTGAAGTCTCCAGCCCAGGAACATGAAAAGCAGCAGTCATGCTCCCCAGGACCAGAGTCCTGCAACCTCTCAGGACTAGGTGGAGTCACCATCCCTGGAGGTGTTCAAGAAACGTGTGGACATGGCACTTTGGGAGATGGTTTAATGGCCATAGTGGTTGGTGCTGGGTTGATGGTTGGACTGCATGATCTCAGAGGTCTTTTCCAAGCAAAACAATTCTACGATTCTATGACTAAGTTACCAGCAAAAGCATGCAAGTGTCCAAAGTGTGAGCCACTCTGTTAGCTCCTGTTGTCACCTGACCAGAACTGACTGGGGCCAGCTGCCCTTGCTGTGTTCAGAGGAGAGGTGGGACATGCTGCCCTCCAGTGCTGTGCCAGCAGGACATGCAGCTGTGAGCTGGGCACTCTCCTGCTTTTGGGGTGACGGGCGGGACAGGAGCTGCCCTGCAGCTCTGCACACCTGCACCTTTGCCTTGCAGTGGTAACCTGCCCCTTGGCACACCAACGCCCCAAGGCAGCCTCACACCTGCCCTTTGGCACAGCCATGCCCTGAGAGACTCACACCTTCACTTTGGTACACCAACACCACAAGGCAGCCTCACACCTGCCCTTTGGCACACCAGTGCCAAGATAGCCTCATGCCCCACAGCACAGCAACGTTTGGTTGGGACCAGCCTGCCAGGGCACTGCAGCAGTAAGGCAAAGCTCCCGTGGCAGGTGGGTCAGAACTACATGTAAGGAACACAGTGTTTGCCATCACAGAGCTTCACCAAGCTGCTGGATGGAGCTTCCCTGGAGGGCAGGCTGCTCTGTCATTGCTCACATCCCAGGAGCACCTCGGGCTGCTGCTGTCAGAGACTGGGAACAAGCAGAGACAGATAGCAGATCCCTCTCCTTCTGCCTAGTTCCCTTCTCCAGCACTTTCCTTGGGCCACTGATCCAGCAGGGGAGGCAGGAGAGATGTCACTGCCCTCCTAGTGCCACCCCACTCAGAGGTGCAGATGCTTTGAGTCAGTCTGGTGGCAAGAGAGACAGAAACTGGGAGAATGCACGGAGAGAGCTCATACTGCACAGTGAGATGTGCAGTAAAAATGGAAGTTTTAAGACCAGGCTGGATGGGGTTCTGAGCAATCTGGTCTAGTGGGAGGTGAACATCTTCATGGCAGGGGGTTTGGAGCTGGATGGTCTTTGAGATTCCTTCCAAACTTGACAGCTCTGTGATTCTGTGCAATCTGGGAGAGGAGAAAGGCAGGTGAAGGAAACAGCTGTGCTGGGCAGTGGTAAGGCACTGCCAGGCAGCAGCATCTGTCCCCTTGGGTGACTGACAGCACAGCTGCATGTGTTAAGACACGAGATCCTTCTTTCCTTCCTCAGTGGACATGGTCCCCAGAGCTCTGAGCCATTCAAACCAGGTTCTGTCTGTCTCCTTGCTGCCCAGTGCCTCCCCCTTCCTTCAGGCAGAGTCTCTCACTTTGATCTCCAGCATCGCTACGGCTTCAAAGAGCCCAACCTCACCCAGCTCCCCTTGACAGGGGACAAGGGACAGGCTGGCATCTCTTTCATGTGCCCTTCTCAAGTTTGCATGCAGGAGATTTCTCAATGCCCATCTTGCCTCCTGATAGCAGGCAGAAGGTACTGAATTTAGTGCAGCTCTTAGCCTGTTTTGTTTTGTTTTTCATGAAAGAAAAGTGACAGATTCTAGGAGAGCCTGGCAGTGCCATCATCCCCAGAGGCGTTCAAGTGGACATGGCACTCTGGGATGTGGTTCAACATCCATGGTGGTGTTAGGTCAATGGTTAGAGATCTTAGAAATCTTTTCCAATCAAAACAATTCTATGACTCTACAATCCAGCCACACAAGAATGGAGAAACAGCCGTGTCACTTTGTCACCTGCCTGCAGCATGCCAATGGAGCTGCTGTCTCAGGCACTCAGCAAATTCAAGGAGGCCTTGATGGCTCAGCTCAGGGCTTTGAACTGCTGTCATCAGGCAGCATTTTTAATGAGAATTTTAATGACAGAATTATTAATGAGAAAATAATATTGGGAAGGGATAGGAGGGTGTGTGTGTGGTGTTCTCTCATCTGTGGGTAACACCAAAGCTGAAAAGCTCTGTAAGTTAGGGTATTTCTCTACAGAAAAATCAAAGCAGCATTCAAGGCAGGGAGATCCAAGTATCAACAACTGCTCACTTCCCATCATTCATTTAGGAACAAGTTCTGCACCATGAGGGGAGTGGAACACTGGAGCAGGTTGCCCAGGGAGGTTGTTGGGGTCCCATTCCTGGAGATATTCAAGGTGAGGTTCAACAGGGCTCTGGACAACCTGATCTAGTTGAGGATGCTCCTGCTGACTGCAGAGAGGGTTGGACTGGATGACCTTTGGTCCAACCCAGACCATTCTACGATTCTATGAAACTGAGGTCAAAATTTCCTGCCCTTTCAAAGACAAAGTGGTGGTGGTGGTGATTCTGTGACTCATGGTTGTTGGATTCCTGTCTCACTTGAGACCATAAGCTCTGAATTTAAGTGAGAGGAAACCATGCAGAGCATTCAAAAATCCAGCCCAGAGTGACCTTGTATCCATCTGGCACGACTTGGGAAGGGAAGCCAACACAACCAGGCACAAGAGGGAACAAGAGTGACTTACCAAAGTTCTCCCCACCCCAGATGTCCATGGCACTGTCGTACTTCCCCAGGTGGTTGAACCAGGCTTTGTCGATCACAAACAGCCCCCCAGCGATGATGGGAGTCCTGCAGGAAGGGAAGAGGGAACACACTCTCAAACACTGCTGCAGCACCTGGATGCACAGAAACAGCTCTTCCCTTTGCCTCCTCTTCCACTATCAGGACATGACCCGTGCATTTCCTTCTCACCAAACAAGGACACCACACCTCAAACAGCATCTGAGCTTTTCTTTTGGCTTGGCTTGGTATTTGGCTGTCAATCACTGAATTGCCTGGTACTTAATGACTGGGCTAATGCACCTGCCAGCACAATTCCTCCA
Organism: Ramphastos sulfuratus; assembly: GCA_013399055.1. Classification (NCBI taxonomy): domain Eukaryota; kingdom Metazoa; phylum Chordata; class Aves; order Piciformes; family Ramphastidae; genus Ramphastos; species Ramphastos sulfuratus. The sequence goes on along the minus strand of WBNM01024408.1, from coordinate 111,448 downwards.
AGCCCCAAGTTCACAGCCCTGATTGTAGGCTTCGGCATCACAAAGGCACTTAGCGCTCAGGGGGGTTGTTGCTCAGAAGGGCTTTTTGCCTGCGGCCAGCCCATTAAGAGACCACTCCACTGGGGAGAGGAAGGCAGAGCCAATTCAGAAGGGCTTTTTAAAAGCCATCGCTAGCTGTGTGATGGTTATTGCAAAACAGAGTTATTTTCCATTCTTCAGATTAGCTAAGAAAAGCAGGCAGAGAAGGCTTGTGGAGGAGGGGAAGGCAGGCCCAGAGGACAGCTCCTGGAGCTGGCACAACTCCCATCCCCATTCAATTGCAGACAGTGCAGATGCCTTAGTGCAGCCTTGTGAGAAACTGGGGTGGCTGCTATGACCAGGCTAGCTTCCACAGTGCCCTACATGGCAGAGCAACCAGGAGGGGTGGGCGTCAAGTGGAGGGAGGCAATCTCTTTTCGGTGGTGCACAGTAACAAGACAAGGAAAAATGGATAGAAACTTGAAAATAGAAGGTTTCACCTCAACATGAGAATAAACTTCTTTACAGTGAGGGTGACAGAGCACTGGAACAGGCTGCCCAGAGATGTTGTGGAGTCTCCTTCTCTGAAGACTTCCAAAACCCTTCTGGATGCATTCCTGTGTAACCTGCCCTAGGTGATCCTGCTTTTGGCAGGGCGTTGGAGTCGATCTCTGGAGGTCACTTCCAACCCCTGACATTCTGTGATTCTGTGAATACCAGGTGGGCCTTAGGGAAGTCAGCAAGAAGCCCTGCTAATAACAGCATCCTAAGGAGAAGCAGTGCTTTGCTCCCCTGCAAGATTTCTGAGGCCCTAAGCTTCCTCCAACAGTTGGTGTTCCCCACACCGCATATCGTGGTGCTCCACGGCTGGGGAGGCAGACACCAGCACTAGGCTTGCTGCCAGCAGAGATTTTTCAACAGAAGGCAGGACTCCTTCCATCCCACAGCATGAGGACAGATGGCATCTCTCCTGCTCAGTTTCGTTATCCCTCCTGTACATCCTGAATTTCTGATGAGCCCTCAGCAAGGTCCAGAAGAGCAGCGCTGATCTGGAAAGGTTGGACCAGACATCATCTTTTTATCAAATGGGCTGAGAATGCTGCCTTCATTTTAACTTATAGCTGAGCTGAGAGAAGCACAAGTCTGGAGCACTGAGCTTTCTCCCTAGCCATATTCAGTCCCCTTGCCACTCCCAAAAAAAAAAGTCACTCTAAACACATCCCTTCTACCTTTGTAGCACCCTCAGGCTTCAGTGTTGGGAGGTGAAGCTGCACTGCAAAACTCAGACTAGCCAGGTGCTGGCTACAGCATCAGCTCAGAGCTGTCCTGGAAGCAATATGCCACTGCTATGCTGCACAGTGACACAGGTGAGGTCAGATGAGATGCCTGTCACACCCTGTGTTCCTCGAGTGCCTCCTTCCTCCTCTTGACTTACTTAATAGGTTCGGTGGGATCCAGTCGCTTAACTTTCTGCTCTGGGGAAAGCTGCTCCCACTTGAAATGCAGACTCCAGTCAAAACCTAAAAGCAACGTAGAGAAGTCCCATGGGGAAATCAGAAATGGATATGTAGGAGGAGGCAATATAGGCTGCAGAAGGCATGCTTGATGGAGTATTTTCCCCACTTGCAAATGACAAGCCATAGAGATGCAGGTTTTGTGGGGGAAGAAGCCAAAGACCATAACGTATTTTACCACTGCCTCTGAACCAGGAATAGCAGGTTGCATGACAATGGCAAAGTCAAACACTCCAAAGGCAGGAAAAGTCAGGATGAAAGCTGCTGCTGAAGCCTCACTTTGTCCCCCTGTGCCCACAGACACACGCTCTGATGGATATTGCATGCTACAAATTGCACAGGCATACTAATAAGGGCTACAGTGACATCCTCCATTTGTTGCCTAGACGTCCCCCATCTCCTCTTGTCAGCAGCCCAGCTTTCAATGCTGCCAAGGGTGGCTTCACCCTGACCCTGCTTTCCTGCTTGACTGCCTTTATCCACTGTAGCAAACACCATTCCTCACGCCACGCTCACCTGTCTCTAAAATAGCCTGAAAGCATCCAGCGGGGAGCGCTCAACAGCGCTAATGTGCTTTGTGCAAGAGAGCAGGAGCCACCAGCTCACGTTCACACCGCAGGGTGGGCACCCGCGAGGCAGCGTGCGGCTTGGACTTACCTCCTCTGAGGTCTGACGAAGCTGCCACATAGGCAAAAGTGTCCAAGTTGATGATGTCAATAATGGGACTGACCACTCGAGTAGGATCCTGCAAAGCAGAAGAGAAATGACCCACGACTTCAGATCGTGCTGCTCAAACTGGGCATAGGGGTGCTGTGAAGTCCCAGAGACGCCAAGTGGCTGGAGAGTTGGGTGACATTCAGGTTGCTCAGGGACTAGTGCTCATCACCATCTCCACCTCCTCAAGCCATCACATAAGTACAACCAAGGAAATAATGGCAGCAGCACCAAGTGGCAGAGACATTGCTGGGAGCCTGGGAAGGAGGAATGTGTGCTGCTGAGGTAGCTTTGGCTTCTCCCTCAGTTTCTCTCTCTCCACAGGCTGTGCACATGCTCTGCACTTGAAGCTTTGCATCCAACTGAGTCAACTGCTCTCCATCCATTCACCGACATGTTCCCCTTCCACCTCTTCTAAATACTTTTCATTGCATTTCAGAATCTGCTGGAAAAGACCTCCAAGATCATCAGCTCCAACCATCAATCTGACACCACTATGGCCATTAAACTATGTCCCAAAGTGTCATGGCAACAGGTTTCTTTAACATCTCCAGGGATAAATAGTCCACCACCTCCCTGGGCAGCCTGCTCCAATTTCTGACCACTCTTGCAGGACAGAATTTTTTCCTAATTTCTACTCTAAACCTTCCATGCAACAATTTCAGGCCATTTTCTCTCATCTTATTACCCGATATTAGAGAGAGGAGATCAAATTCCACAGCCAGCCCCAACCAGGCAGATGAAATGGCAGATGAAGACAGTCAGTCACACACATAGAATCATAGAATGGTTCTGGTTGAAAGGGACCTCCAAAGGTCATCTAGTCGACTCCCCTGCAGTCAAGCAGGGACATCCTCCATTAGATCGGATTGCTCAGAGCTTTGTCAAGCCTCACCTTGAGTATCTCCAGGGATGGGGCTTGAACTACCCCTCTGGGCAATCTGTTCCAGTCTTCCACCGTCCTCATGGTAAAGAATTTGTTCCTAACATCCTACCTAAATCTCCTCTTCTCTGATTTCAAACCACTGCTCTCATCCTGTCACTGCAGGCCTTTGCAAACAGTCCCTCCGCAGTCTCCTTGTAGCCCCCTTCAGGTACTGGAAGGCTGCTATTAGGTCTCCCTGGAGCCTTCTCTTCTCCAGGCTGAGCAACCCCAGCTCCCTCAGCCTGACCTCATAGCAGAGGTGCTCCAACCCCCTTATCATTTTCATGGCTCTCCTCTGGACCTGCTCTGTCAGGTTCATGTCCTTCCTCTGTTGAGGGCACCAGAGCTGGATGCAGTACTCCAGGTGTACACACCTCTGTGACATGATCACAGTTTTGTCCAAGGTGTGAGAGGGTTAAAAAAAAAAAATAATATTTTTTTTTGACTAGTTGGTGGTGATTTAATTAACATCTTGTTATGGGCAAAGAGATTATAGAAACAGTTAGGAAGAAAAATTGCTACAGGAGGAAGAGTCTCTGACAGCTTAGACTGGTCTCTTATCTCCCTTTTTCTTTTCAAAAATCCCAAACTCCAATTATAACTCAAACTTGAAGCTTTTACCCTCGCCAGATCAAATCGTTTCTCACAGCCATGCAGAGGGAAGTGTCTGAGCACACAGGGGGCTGGAGAAGACTTTGGTTTGAAAATTAGTCCTAACAAAGGAGTATTCAAATGCAGCTGTAGAGGAAGAGTAACCAAAGAGCCTGAGCTGGGAGCTGGACCCGAGCTCAGGTTTTCCAAATGAGCATGACAGAGACTTGGCATTTCCATAACAACCTGAAGTCGTGGAGAAACTCCAGTCACGTCCTAGCAGGATGAGCCTTTCAAACTCAGAGTAGCTGCTGAGCAGTGTCCTTCAGACTGCCGCAGCTCAACATACCCCAGCAGCTTTTATTTGCCTGAGGGCAGGGGAAAAGTTCTAAGCAAAGCATCTCTCTGGTCTGCGTGCTGAACACCGCAGGGAATAGATTATATCCACTCGTTCAAAGCTTGTTCCTCAAGCATCTTACTGATGAGTACTTCTAACTAGCCCACACTCATCCCCAGTTTTGGTTCCACACCCCTACTCATTGCACAGCACAACTTCTTGCAAGGAAATCCCCTTCACCTCCTGTCTGTGTTTGTTGTGGGAACACCACCACGTATGAGAGCTTTCTTCTAACAGCTATCAGTCTTTTAGATAGCTGCCATAAAGGTGAGGCTGCAAACCATCCTACATTAAGCCCATATTAAAAGAAACATCTTCACTGAAAGGGCTTCCTGGGGAGGTGGTTAAATCCCCATCCCTGGAGGTGTTTCAAAGACACACAGATGTGGTGCTGAGGGACGGGGTTTAGCAGAAGCCTTAGTAGAGTTAGATAATGGTAGGACTCGATGAGCTTTTCCAACCAAAACTGTTCTATGATTACTGCAGAGTGCTAGCAGCTTTCAGCACTGTAACCTTCTCCCTGCCATGCCATGGGGACATTTATTCAGGTTTCATGAAGGTCTCTCTGACCCTCAACAGAAAAGCCCAGCACACTCAAGAGCACAGCACTGATGCTCTGATCTGTTCTGGGTTGAGCACCAGCTTCACCTTTCTGGTTTGGTTTTTTTTTTTTTTTATATTCTCCCTTGCCAGGGCAAATTAATAACACCAAATCTTCAACCCTCTCTCACGTGAAGTTCTCAAAACACCTGAGAATGTGCTACTCCAATATGCTTCTCAAACAGACCAAATAATGGAACTGAACCAACAGGAAAGAACTCTGAAAATCATCCTGAAGACACTGGAGACATTTCAGTGTTGTTAAAGCACCTTGACTGCAGCTTGTCTCCAAAAACAAAGAGGGCCACAATTGCTCCTCTGTCACCACAATGGCAACAAGCAAGGCATGAGATCCAGGATGCCACTCATGTGCATCCCTTTGTCCAAGAAGTGCATCAGACTGGGATCCCTCAGGGGTCAGTACTGGGACCAGTGCTGTTTAACATCTTTGTCAGTGACATGGACAGAGGAATCAGTGCACCCTCAGCAAGTTGCAGATGGCACCAAGCTGTGTGGCACAGTTGACTTGCTAGAGG
>WBNM01024408.1:34198-106046 GCA_013399055.1 Ramphastos sulfuratus | reverse complement strand
TGGAACTAGATGATCCTTGAGGTCCCTTCCAACCTTACCATTCTATAATTCTATTCTTAAATGCTCGAGGTGGAACTGGGAGGTCACCATCCACTGCCATCTGCAAACTCTGTTTAGTGGCAACCTTGTTGAGTTGCAATAAAAACATCTTGGGCTGGACAATTCCAGTTTTATAAGTCAGTCAGTTGAAATGCACCACTAATGGCTCTAGAAGTGTCTGTTCCATATGTGAACAGATACCCCTAGAGACAAAGGTTGGACCAGATGACCCTTGGGGTCCCTTCCAACTTAGCATTTTGTGACCCTGAAAACAAGAGACAGTACTCACACAGTCACAGACTCCCAAATGTGCTGGGGCAAAATACTTGGTGTTGCTCCTTGGGACACACACCCTCCTGGGCATAGTTCCAAGACCCCCTAGAACCTCCCTCTTCACCCCACATCCTTCACTTGCTCTTAGACTTTCTAGTCCTGCTGCTCCCAGACCCGCATGCTGGTCATGCACTGAGCACACCACCAGAAGTAAGCTTAGGCAAGGGAAGGGCTACCTTCCACTGCTGAGGAATCATAGAATGGGAGGGGTTCAAAGTGACTTCTGAAGATCATCAAGTCCAACCTCCCTGTCAAGGCAGGATCACCTAGGGCAGATCATTCAGGAACGCATCCAGACAGGTCTTGGAAGTCTTCAGTGAAGGAGACTCAACAACCTCTCTGGGCAGCCTGCTGCACAACTCCAGCATCATCACAGCAGAGACGGTTTTCCTCATGTTGAGGGAGAACTTCCTGTGTTCCAGTTTGTGTCCATTGCTCCTTGTCCTATCACTTGGCACCACTGAAAAGATTGGCCTCTTCTTGACACCCACCCTTCAGATGTTCATAAACATTAATAAGATCTCTCAGTCTTCTCCAGGCTAAACAGCCCCAGGTCTCTCAGCCCTTCCTCACCAGACAGATGTTCCAGTCCCTTCCTCATCCTTGTAGCTCTTCATCAGACTCCCTGCAGCAGATCCCTGTCCCTCTTGCACTGGGGCCACAATACTCCAGATGCGGTCTCACCAGAGCAGAGGGAAAGGAAGCTCAGTGTGGTGCTCAAGGGGGACCTTCACACATGCCCATGGGGGTGGTATAGTGGCACACATAGGATCCAGCATTTTTCACCACAGAAAGCTGAAGTCTGCCTAAGAAAAGAAGAGAGCAGCAGTGTCCGGGATGGCTAGTGGTGGCCAAAGCTGGTGGCCAGAGCCACTCACTGCTCCTTTGCATGAAGCCTCAATCGAAATAGCTCAAAGCTGACAGCTCCGGGGAGTAACATGGTAAGGAAACGCTTTTTCTAGGCAGCTAATCCTTCTGGAAGTGGTGGGACAGGGAAGTCTCCTCTTAAGCACAGCCTGAAGGTGGCAGCAGTAACATTTCGTACACTTCATTGATCAATATTTTAACCCTGATGGAAAGGATGGCTACCACGAGGAGGAGGAGGAGGAAATCAACGATCCCTGCCCTTATCCTGCAGCTTCTGCGTGGAGTTACAAAACGAACAAGCAGGACTCCATTTAGTTTGCAAGTCCTCACCACTCTTCACAGTAAGTCTCCCTCACTGCCTGTGCTGCAAGACACTGGGCAGGGTAAGAGCAGCATGAGCAGCAGTGCAAGCTTGCAGGCTGCCCTACTTCCAGCTGAAGGAAGCTTGAATCCAGGAGAGCAAAATAAAAACAGGTTTATGGAGGTAACCTGTATTTGGTGCTGTATTCAGCCCACGATGCAGTGAAACTCCTACAGCAGTGTCAGAAGTGGCATCTACATGCACCCACCCCATGGGTGCTGAAGATGGGGCACAGCCCTGGAGCTGCACAGCAGAGCAACTCTGCCTGCCCCCTTCCTGCTGTCACCACTCTCCTTCTCCTATCACAACACACCAAAAGCTCCACCTGGCAAAGAGGCAGTTGCTCTGGATATTCCTCACCAAAATACAGCAGGGCTTCAGCAAAGGACAAGGAACATCTTGGAGAAACAGCGATGCAGTGAAGTTCAGTGGTGGATCCCACAAGGCTCAAGTGGGGTGTCACAGCACATGTTCTCATAATTCCACCAGAGCTGAGATCCATCACATAATAAAGGCAGTTTTCATTATACTGCTATGTGCCAGCAGCCCTGTGGTCCAGCCTGCAAACCAGTGCTGGCAACCCTAAGAGCACCAAATGCCCTCGCCCATCATAGAGTGACCTGACCTGGTGCTGTGCCCCACTTTTCCCTGTGCCATCACTGCTGGACACAAGGCACACACACAGCCCAGCCATCCCACTATCTATCCCCCACAACTATCCCACAGCAGGTGTGAAAACCAGAATGCCTTGGATGGGGGGCACCAGGAACACCAGCCAAGCATGTTCCTCCACAGTCCACCACTTCAGCTTGCCCTTGCTCCAACAAAATTCATTAGCCTTAAAATAACTGAGTAGAATCATAGAATCAGTTAGGGTTGGAAGGGACCACAAGGATCATCCAGTTCCAACCCCCCTGCCATAGGCAGGGACACCCTACCCTGGATCAGGTTGGCCAGAGCCTCATCCAGCCTGGCCTTAAACACCTCCAGGGATGGGGCCTCAACCACCNAGGGGAGTAAGGGGAGTAAGGGGAAGCACGCAGGAGCCAGAGGCATAGCAAGGGTGGAGGAACAACACACAGCAACAAGAAAGGACCACAGCACAGAATCACAGAATGGACTGGGTTGGAAGGGACCTCCAAAGGTCATCCAGTCTAACCCACTCTGCAGTCAGCAGGGACATCCTCAACTAGATCAGGTTGCCCAGAGCCCTTGTGAGCTTCATCTTGAATATCTCCAAGGATGGAGCCTCAACTACCTCCATGGGCAACCTGTTGCAGTGGTTCCATTACTCTCATTGTGCAGAATTTGTTCCTAACATCCAATCTAGATCTGCTCTTCTTCTCCACACTGGAGGTGAAGGCTTCATCCTCTGCACCATCCCAGCAGGTCACCAACACAAAGTTCCCTCTGCCTCGAGTGCCAAGGTGCTGGGAGGCTCCATGCACACGTCTGGTGAGAGAGTCGCCAGCGGCGGCTGTCATTGTCTGCTCCAAAATCAGCAGAATTTAAATCCTATTAAATCAATTTATTAGCACTTAATTTGCATGAAATTAAATTCGGCCCCTATTCAAGGAGCTGTCACTCCCTTAAATCATCAGTGCTGAGCGTTCTGCATCAGCCTAATTAAAACCTCTGCTGCAGCACTGCCCAGCGACTCCCCTTTCACCACACTACCTGTGCCTGCCACTGAACGCCCCACTGCCCTGGGAGGCACTTTGTCCCACCCACCCACCTGCTCTCCCTCTCAAGGAGACAACCCCACCTGGCTCCTGGGGGGAGCAAGACTGGCAAAGTCACTTTGCACCCTGAAAGTTCATTGCTTTCTTACTCCGATGCCTGCATGCAGTTGGTGGTAACTGTATTGTACCATACCATATTGTATCATACCATGTCACATCACAGAATACATCCATTTGGAAGAGGCCTCACAGATCATCCAAGTCCAACCCTTGACCCAGCACTGAATGATCAACACTAAACCATGACCCCAAGCACCAGGTCCACTTGCTGCTCAATCACCTCCAGGGACAACGAGTCCACCACTGCCTTAGGCAGACCAGTCCAATGCTTGAGAACACTTTCAGAGAAGAAATATTTCCTAACGTTCAGCCTGAACCTCCCCTGGTGCAGCTTGAAACCATTTCCTCTGGTCCTGTCTCTTGACACCAGGGAGAAGAGGCTGCTCCCTCCTTGCTCCAACCTCTCTTCAGGGAGTTGCGGAGGTCTCCCCTCAGCCTCCACATCTCCAGACTGAACAACCCCAGCCCCCTCAGCTGCTCCTCATAGCCAATGTGCTCCAGACCCTTCTCCAGCCTCATTGCCCTTCTCTGGACATGCTCCAGCCCCTCAATGTCCGTCCTGTGGTGAGGGGCCCAGAACACAAGACTGGAGGTGTGGCCTCACCAGTGCTGAGCACAGGGGGATGATCACCTCCCTGTTGCTGCTGGCCACCCTGTTTCTGATACATGCCAGGATGCCACTGGCTTAGCCACCTGAGCACACTACTGGCTCATGTTCGGTTGACTGTTAACCAACACCCTCACGTCCCTCTCTAACTCATATCACAGAATAGTCTGGGTTGCAAGGGACCACAGAACTGTTTTGGTTGGAAAAAGACCTTTGATATCATCGAGTCCAGCCCTTCTCTAACTCTGCAAAACCTGGCCCTAAACTACATCCATCAGCACCCCACCTTTGAAACACATCTAGGGATGGGGATAGAACCATCTTTTTGAGCAGCCTGCTCCAGTGCTTCGCAACCCTTTCAGGGAATAATTTTCTTCTGCTCCAACCTGAACCCCTCCCGGAGCAACATGAGACCATTTCTTCTATCACTTGTTACTACAGAGAAGAGACCAATCCCCTCTTCACATCAACCTCCTCTCAGGGAGTTGTAGAAAGCAATGAGGTCTTCCCTCGGCCTCCTTTTCTCCGGGCTGAACTAGTCCAGTTCCCTCAGCTGCTCCTCACCAGACCTGGTCTCCTGACTCCTCACCAAGCTTTGTTGCCCTGCTCTGGACACTCTTCAGCACCTCAAAACCCAGTATCTGAGGTGTGGCCTCACCAGTCCTGAAGCCAAGGTAATGATCCCTGTCCCACTTGAGGTCTCTTCCAACCTTGGTGATACTGTGTGTGATACTCCTGCTGCCCACACTATTGCTGATCCAAGCCTTAATGACCATCTAGTTCCAAAACCCCTGCCACAGGTAGGGATACCTTAGTGGTGCTGTTATGCCCACTGAGAGGGAACAGGAGGTGGACACCAGCCAGGCATGCCCTGAGGGTGGCTATGGTCTCTTTGGAACACTCACCTCTTTGATCCTCTGCAGCAGAGGGAGCAGCCAGTCTTTATTCACCTCGCAGTGACTGTCCAGGAAGGTCAGGACTCCTGCTTGGGCCACATCTGCCCCTCGGATGCGGGACCGGATCAGACCTGTTTGGGGACACACCACATCAGCTGCCACCCAGGCGGCTGGGCGACGTCCTTGGGCTCCTGCAGCACTGCCTCCTGCACTTGCACATCTCCTGGGTACTGACCGAGCCAAACCCCATTTGGATAAAACACAGCCTGGGTTCACTGCCTCCTTCTCAGTGCTGCAAGGCACAGCAACTGTTTCCCAAGGTCACCAAAGCAAATAAATGGCTCCAATTAAATTAATGATTTATGGCACTTATGCCAATCCTTAATTTGTGCAATTATTTCTCCTGTCACCTTCTGGGGCAAAACATGACTTGAAATGCTTCTGCAACCCCTTGCAGGTAATAAATCTAACACAGATCTAAGTCAGTGGGAAGTGAGTCAGGGGAGCTGAGGATGGGATCAGATGGAGTCAGAACCAGACTTTTCTTACCCTGCTGATTCCTCTTCCTCTTCCTCTTCCTTGCTGTGCCCCTTTCTATGCTCCAGTGTCCCCCAGGTCTCTCCCCTACCCTGGAAGCACTGCTGATCTGCAGCTCTTGGGGAACACATTTCCCACAAAGGAAAGAGGGTCAGCTCTCAAGGTCCTTACAGCCTGCTTGGCTCATCAAGGCCCTGATGGTGAATTTAGAGTCCTTCAGAGCTGGAGATGGATTGCTGCATGTGCTTGTGAGGGAGAAAGCTGAACTGAGAAGCAGGTCATGGAAAGCAGCTGCACGCACGAATTTCACACCAGACTCATTGACAAAGATCACTGCTTTTAAAGGTGCCCTGTGTCTATTTATACAGCAGCCAACCAGCTCTGCAACACTCCTGCCTGCAGACCGTGCTCCAGTGAGCTGCAGTATAAAAGCACAAACAAACTCTGGAGGACAGTTTGGCAGACAGGAGGACAGACAGGCTGCTCAGGGGGAGCAGAGCTTCTCAGTGAAGGAGAAAAAAGTGTTAGCATGAGGAGAGCTGGGGACAGATAAAGAGACATGGAAGTATTTGGGGAGCAGCCACACCTCTGATCCATGAAGGTGGTCACTGACTTTCATATAAGAGCTCCCTAAAGGAAAGGGGCCAAGGAACAGCCTCTGAGCAGGAGGGAGAGGGACAGGAGAATGAAGCCTGGAGCAACTCAGCATGTGCCAAGGTTGCCTCCTGCAATGAGGTCTATCTCTCTCACTTCAACTTCTAAAACTTTGTGCGTAGGCAGTCTCCCCTATCCTTCTTACCCCTCCTTAAACCCTCTCAGGTCCCAAGGGACACAGCTTCAGCAACCTACTAAATGAGGCATGTCCTCCAGGCTGGATTTTCAAATCCTGGCTGCTTTAAGAGCATCACCACCTCCAGGTCCATCCAGTGTTAGGGATGAGCACATATGTCCCCCAATAACACAGGAGAAAAGGGTGAGAAGGAGGTGCAGACCTTGGGAGATTTCCTATACTCTCCTGCTAACACAGGGATGTTTCTTCCATCCATCGGGGATGATGCTACTGTAAACACCAGACTTGTAGAGCTGCAATCTGCAGACATGGACAAAGCCTCTGTGCTCCTCACTCTCCTTAGTGTGACAGACACCTAGGTTCAAGCATTCAGTTTCCAGCATGAAAATATTTCTTTGTTTTTTTGTTTTCTTGCTACTGCACAGCAGAACTTGGAAGCACCTATCCAGGCTATGAGGAGCTGGAAAATCATAGAATAATTTCAGTTGGAAAAGACCTTTAAGATCATGCAACCATTAATCCAGCACTATCAGGTCACCACTAAACCATGGCTTTCAGCACCACATCTTCAGGACTTAGAAATCGTTCCAGGGATGGTGATTCCACCACTTCCCTGGGCAGCCTGTTCCAGGGCCTGATAAACCCTTTGAGGGGAAAAAGTGTTCCTAATATCCAAACTAAACCTCCTCCAGCACAGCTTAAGGTCATTTCCTTTTGTCCCATCACTTGTTACCTGGGAGAAGGGTGACCCACACCTTGCTCCAACCTCTATTCAGGGCATTGTGGAGGCGCAGAAGGGCCTCCCCTCAGCCTTCTCTTCTTCAGACTAAGCAAGCCCAGCTCCCTCAGCCACTCCTCATCAGATCCTCCAGACCCTTAATGGACACTCCAGCACCTCAATGCCCTTTCTTGCAGTGAGGAGCCAAAATCTGACCCCAGTACTGAAGCTGTGACCTCACCAGTGTCAAGTACAAGGGAACACACACAAATGTCTCAAAAGGTTGCCAGAAGCACATACTGAACCTTCATAGAGCCCTTCTCAATCTTTCAAATATAATTAATTAAAACAAAACCCACCCACCCTGAAGCAGCAGGAGCAGATCTCCTCTCTTTCATTAGAGCAAACATCTTTAAAAATAAGACCTGGGGCTTTGTTTTGCCTGTTCTAATTTTCTGGCTAATAAGCTACAGCTGAGCCTCATTGGATATCTTAATAGCCCCATCTTTTGCAGCTAGAGAGGGGGGGATGCACTTCAAATCCCAGCCCTTGATCACATTGTATTAGAAACAAGGTGGCCAGCAGGGGCAGGGAGGTGATCATTCCCCTCTGCTCAGCACTGGTGAGGCCACATCTTGAGCGCTGTGTTCACTTCTGGGCCCCTCTCACTACAAGAAGGACACTGAGGGGCTGGATGTGATGTCACAGTGATGGGGCCCTCTGTGTGCAGCCCTGCCCACTGCTCTCCCACCCAGCATCCTTCAGAGAAAGGCCTATGGGCTTTGATGACCCCTGGTTATGTCCCTTGAAATGCAGTCCTGAGGGACTGGAACTCTTCACAAGCCAACTGTCCCTCTGAGCTCCACCACATCTCAGGAAGCTCAGTGCTGTCAACAAGGAGGAGTGACTGAGTTTGAGTCCTGTTGAGAAGCCTAAGCCACTGGAAAGCATTTTGCCAGGGCTTTGGAGAGACTCAGTTAATGTTCTTCTGCCCCTGACTTGAAAGCATCAACAGTAGAAGTTGGTCAAACTGGTGGTGACCTTGCTACCTGCATCTCTGTCCTGGGCTGCATCCAGAGGAGCGTGGCCAGCAGGGCAAGGGAAGGGATTCTGCTTCTTTGCTCTGCTCTGCTGAGACCTCCAGCTCTCCAATACAGCGTCCAGGTCTGGTGTCCTCAGCAGGAGGACGACACAGAGCTGTTGGAGAGTCCAGAGGAGGTTACAAAGATGATCCAAGGGCTGGAGCACCTCTGCTATGAGGATAGGCCAAGGCAGTCGGCATTGTTCGGCCTGGAGAAGACATCAGGGAGACCTTAGATCTGTCTCCCAATACTTGAAGGGATCCTATATGAAGGCTGCAGAGGTACTTCTAAGGGTGTCTAGAGACAGGACAAGGGCATCGATGACAACTTTCTCCTGCAGGTAGTCAAAGAACTGACAAGGAGAAGTGCGACGCTGGACCTTGTATGAACAAGCAGCCTCGGGGCGCTCGAGTCACCGTGGCAGGTCAGAGGACTGGCATGGCATGGTAGCTTCTGGGCAGCAGGAACTGTGCAGAGCGTGAAGAGCAGTGCATCCTCCTGCCCTGAGCCTGTGCACGCTCCTGCCCTGAGCCCGCTTCTCTCACGAGGGAGGCAGCTGGAGCCACAGGTGCAAAGGGTGATGTAAATGCCTCCAAATCAAACTGGGGAGATCTGTTTCTGCCATCTCAGCCTTGGGGCTGCTCTGGTAACCAGGGCAGGTCAGAGGACCGGCGTGGCACAGCGTGGTAGCCTCTGGGCAGTGGGAATCATGTAGAGCGAAGAGCAGCGCATCCTCCTGCCCTGAGCTGCCTTCTCTTGCGAGGGAGGCAGGCGAAGTGCAGGCAGAGGAGCAGCTGTGGCAGGCTCTCTTAACCACCCCAAAGCCAGCAGACAGAGGTGCTGGGTCACCTGGGCTTGTTGCTGAAGTTTTCTGCAGGTAGGTCACGTGGGCAGGAACAGCCATGGTTGCAACTCAGTCTAAAGGTGTTTCCAAAGGTACTGTGTCCACTCAGACAGAGGTCCAACATAAACATGCGGGTGTCCAGGCTCCTGGCTCTGGTGAGTGCTGGAGTCTCTCACTTCTCCTGGCAGACTGCAGGGACTACATCTGCATCCGCCATCAGCAGGTGGATGACCTGCTCAGCCTAGTGGCAAGCTAGATGAAGTTGAAAGGCTGCAGACTATTAGGGAGTGTGAGAGGGAGCTGGATTCTACCATCCCTCAAACAGTCCCATCAACCATGGGTCAGGATGCTGAGGGCCCCCTACCCTCTTGCCCGTTTCATTGGTTGGATCTTGGGAGGTCCCTTTCAACCTCTAACATTCTGTGATTGGAATGGTCTGCCCAGGGAAGTTGTGGAGTCACCATCCCTGGAGATGTTTAAGCAGCACATGGACCTGGCACTTAGGCACATGGTTTAGTGTTGACTCTTCAGTGCTGGGTTGAAGGTTATCTTTGATGTCTCTTCCAACCAGGTGTTTTCTGCGATATCTGCTTTTATCAGGGCCCCCCCATCCCCAGGAACTGCTAACCTTCCTCGTAGCCCCCTCCATGGATGTGTCCCATCCTCCTAGCATGTGGGTTTCCCAGCTGGGCGGTGGGCAGGCAGCTCTTACCTTCTCGCCGTCCGTTCCGCAAGCACTTCACCTTGGGGAGCTTGCCCAGCAAGCGGCAGTCATCGGCTGGGGAAACACAAAGGGAGGACACATCACCCAGCAGCCCTCAGATACTGGCTCCCACAGCAGAAAGGGGTCCCAGAGGAAATTTGGAACACATTGTGGACTGGTTGATGGCTTGCTAGGGCACTGCTGGGGCACAGCAGTTGTCCCTCTGCTTGCATGGCATCAATCAGGACTGGAGAAGCAGCAGTTTCTATAGAACTGGTGCAACCCCAGCAGGTTTACACCAGGAGCAGCTGGATGGTGCTCTGAAGCTAGCACAGAAAGCTGTAGTTGGGGTCAGGGTACTGGCACATTAATGGAAATAGCCACTTTTAGTAGCTGCAAAGCAACACGTGAACTGATGCACGTCTGCATGGTGAGGCAGAAGCCTCTCAAGGTGGCCTATGAGCTCTGAGTGAGGGGAAAGGGATGGTCATGCTGTGGATTATCTGAGGGCTCCTCATGCCCAGGACAGCAGCTCCATGAAGCAGTAAGGCCCCACAGCCACCCACACCCAAGCTAGGGAGGTCCTGCAAGCCCACATGCAGTTGCTGCCAACGATCTTATAGAATCGTAGAACTGTTTGGGCTGGAAGAGACCTCCAAAGGTCATGTAGTCCAACCACCCTGCTATGAGCAGGGAAATCCTCCACTAGATCAGGTTTCTCAGAGCCTTGTTGAGCCTGACCTCGAGCATCTCCAGGGATGGGGCCTGCAGCCCCAGCATCCCTCCTTAAGTCACATTTCTCCCAGCAAGAGCGGGATCTGTGACCTACCCATCTAGGTTTACCTACCCATCACAGCCCCCCCTACCTCCACAATCCCTTCATGCCTCTCTCCATTTCTGTGCCTCATCTTCCCTGGCACTATGAACACATAGGCATGTGCCCCATGCCAGCCACCTCCCCTGTGCAGCCCCACACATCTCCAAGGACTTTCCAACCCTCCACAAGAACCTTCACCCTACTCACACCCCTGCCAGCTCGGGTATGGAGATGCTGTGCTCTGGTGGCACCGAGGCAGCTGAAGAGGCAGGGCCTGGCTGCAGGTCCATGATGGGAATTTGCTGGGAAGAACAGGACCCCACGTGCAGAACGACTGCATCCCAGTGAGTAAAGGTCAGTGGGCAGACAGAGGTGAGAAATCAGACACCACCAGGCACAAGATGAAAGCACCAACAGCTTTGGGGTGGGCAGCAGGAAAAAAACCTGCCCGTGTGTGTATTATGCAAATGCATGCATTTTATGCAAATGTATGCAGAATAGATGCCAGGAGGCTCAGACTATCATGGGAGAGGAGATGTAAGACAGCTGAGAAGTGCTGATTTCAAGTAGCCAAGGGGCTGCTCTAAGTTAGGCAGGAAACAGGCTCTCTCCCCTGGTGTCCCAGAAATGAGAGGAGTTTAAACCCAGCCCTGTTTCCTTCTCCAAGGTGCTCACCATTGGGTGTGCTGGGACAGGGAGGCTGCTTTCCCACAAACCTGTCTCCTGTCAGGAAGGCAAAAGCTTTGTCTGTTTAGCCAAACATTCAGCATTTACTTCCCTCACCCTTGGAATGCATCATCTACTGTATACCAGGGCAGCTCCAGTCCTGGCACCTGCTCCTTTCCTCCATCCTCCACCCACAGCTGCTCTGCTGCTCCTCAGCCCTACCTAGCTTGGCCTCCATGTGCTGGAGATGCTCCAGAGCTCACCATAACCACTGCAACCCCTGCCCCCAGCTCCAGTGCCCTCAGGGATGCACCAGTGTGGAGAAATGGGGCTCATGTGAAATCTGTCCTGCTCTCTGAGGCAGTGCCTGTTTAGGACATCCAAGAGCAAAGCACAGATCCTCTGGTTGTTTTCAGATTTTTTTTTTTTAAATCTCTGTTTCTCCCCCCCCCCTCCTTTTTTTCCCCCCTTCTCTAGAAATGGCTCCACTTTGCAGCTCCTCGAAATGTAAGAGCCACAGATCTACCTGCTTTTTATCATCCTTTTCATGCCTCTGGTTTTTTTTGGAGTGCTTACTCTCAGCACCTGGATCTTCCACTAGCCCATCTCACTAGGCAAGATCTTTAGATGAGGTGAGTCCCTGGGAACCCTCAAGGCTTCAGCTATTGAGTTCTGCTGGAGATCAGACCTATTGATTTCACTGGAGTCAGGCTATTAACTGGAGGAGAAGGGCAGGAGCACCCAGCAGCACAATTTGTGATGTGCCTCAAAAAGGGGCACTCCATGCAGGAAATCCTCTTTACGCGGGTGTAAAGCAAATAAACCCCAACCTCTATCAGAGCTGCTGGCCACCCACCTAAACAGATGCAGAACATATGCATGCATCAGAAAGGTCAGGCTATCATTATCCCCTGCAATTCCAGTGGTGTCAACCCAGAGCTGCCCCTGGCTGCAGCTGAAAGCCAGATTAAACACATCACAGCTGCGGCAGGACACAACCGGGTAGAGATTGGATTCAGGTCTACTGGGCACGAAAAGTTATTTGCCATGCACTTCTCTTGTGTTATTTCCAAGAGAAGAGGTTTGATCAGCTGGCATTTGAATTCTCCACATGCCAAGGCAAGCCTAGCACAGCAGGGTTTGCTCTCTCCTCCCGTACAGAGCTTGATGCTTCCTTCCGCTCTGACAAACTCTTCCCTTCTCCCTGCACACAAATCCCATCTCTCCCAGGCTTCGCCACAGAGAGGGTCACTTACGATCGTCGCTGAAGTCATCCACCAGTATGATTTCACGGATGAGGTGCACTGGGGTACGGTTCAGCACACTAAGGAATGAAGAGAGAGAACCATCACAGTGCTTGGCCAACCCAACAGCTCAGCAAAGGGGGCAGGAAAGCCTAGGAAATGATCCCTGACAAAGTGCAGAGGACCAAGCTTGGATTTCCAGAAAGGATATGCTAGGTAAGACCCAGAAGCCGCCACCCTCCATCCCTGAGGTAACTTCTGGTGCCCAGCTGTCAGCTCCCTGTAGCCTGGTCTCAGAGCCAAGCACCTGGTATTCCTGGGAAATAGCTGAGATTCCCCCCACCACCGTTGTGAATGAAAGGAGAGCACCAGGTAAAGCCAGAAGAAACCAGCTCTTCAGCAAGGTGCACATCACACTGAGTTCCCTAACGGGGCTTAGGGCAAAGCTGCTGTCACCCTGTCACCTCTCCTGGGGCTAATAATAGAGTATCCACCAACAGCAAGCCCAGCACAGAGAAAATTACCCAGCTCACCCCCATCTTTAGCAAGCTCACAGCTATGGCAGGACCACCCCTGTCTTGATCCGTGAGCTGGCTGCCGAGAGGATCAGAGTAGGCTTGGAGCTGCCCAGGTAATGAGAGAGAAAAGGCTGGAGGATGTGGGTCACAGCTCCCTCCTGGCAGACAGACACTGCAGCGTGGCTGAAAACTACAATCTTCCCTTAATTATGCTACCAAGGGGGTTTGAGTCCAGCAGGGATAGGGAGGTGATTGTCCCCTTGGACTCGGCTCTGGTGAGGCCACACCTCGAGTGTTGTGTTCAGTTTTGGGCATCTCATTACAAGAGGGATGTGGAGGTGCTGGAGTGAGTGCAGAGGAGGGCAACAAAGCTGAGGAAGGGCCTGGAGAATAAATGAAAAGCAACTGAAGGAGCTGGGGCTGCTTAGTGTGAAAAAGAGGAGGCTGAGGAGAGACCTCATTGCTGTCTACAGCTACCTGAAAGGATGTTGTGGAGAGATTGCTACTGGTCTCTTCTCACATGTAGTTAGTGACAGAACAAGAGGGAATGGCCTCCAGCTGTGACTGGGTAGGTTTAGACTGGACTTCAGGAAACATTTTTACACAGCAAGAGTGGTCAGGCATTGGAATGGGCTGCCCAGGGAGGTGGTGGAGGCACCAGCCCTGGATGTCTTTAAAGGTCATTTGGATGTGGTGCTTGGGGATATGGTTCAGGGTGCAGCTTGTAGAGTAGGGATATTGGTTGGACTCGGTGATCCTGAAGGTTTTTTCCAACCTGGATGTTTCTCTGTGTGATTATTTGAAAAGTCCAGACCTGCTCTTCCCCTCACTCACACAGCTCAGAGGTAGGCAGTGCTGAAAATCCTTCCCTAGCAAGGGGTCAAAGGCTGGCTTAGAAGCAGAAACCCCAGACCATCCTCAAAATTTCTTCAGTGTTTGACCTGGCCTGGGATAACTCCAGTTGGACTCTACAGGCTTTCCCAGCATTTAAACTGCTTTGCCTTCATCCTAAGCTTAGTTCCTTTTTCAAACAGGATTCAAAATCTGCCCCCAGATTCCACACCTGAGTCTGACTTCTAGCCTGGGCTAGAAAAAAAAAAAACAAACAAAAAACAAAACAACCTTCAAACCTCCTGCTGGCAGATTGAAAACCTCCAAACCTCCCTGTGGGCTAATGATCTTGCATCCCCTGATACCCCCAGGTATTTATTGGCAGGTTTCCCTGGTCTCTCAGGCTCCCAAAGTTCAAACACGAATCCTGGACGTCTGGAAAACCACATCCTTGGTCCAGACCCCAATTCAAGAGGGCTCTGAGAGGTAGAATGCCTGGGTGATTACTGCCAGGAACCCAGAGGAGTCTTATGGCATCACCTGAGAACATTCAGCACTTCTCTGACTAAGCCTCCCTGAGGAGAAAGCTCAAACTCACCGCACCAAGGAGGGGGGGGAGTTGGAGTATCTATGCCTACTGCCAGGTGCCTGCCACCTGAACTGGTGTACCCCAGATCCACCAGCTACTGGAATTACAGCCTTCCAGAGGGAAAAGAGTTGAGCTGGATCATTTTGGAAGGAGAATACAACATCTCAAGGCAGATGCTTGAAATGGATCCTCTCTCCATGTCTTTGTGTTTGGTGGGATGTGTTTCTTTGTTTTGGTTGGGGTTTTGTTTGTTGGGGGTTTGTGTAGCTGTGTTTTTCTCCAGTAGAAATTCTGGGGGGGAAAAAGGGCTTTATCTCAGCCTGAAGTGGGTAAGGCTGCCACATCCCTTGTGGAGCTCCTCAAAAATCACTTTCAATAATTATTTTCCCTGGAAACATTCTCTCTGCCTCCTTCAGTTTCAATATCTTGGCAAAAGCCATGATTTTTCTCCCCCTCATTTCAGATGCCTTCCATGCTAAGGCTGGGGTGGAGAGGAAGATAAATCCTCAAAGCAACACTTCTGGTGGGAACCCTGATGGGGCAGGAACTGCTGTGGCCACCCCAGCCCTACTAAAGGCTTGCACCAAGCAGGGTTAGACAACATAGCTTTGCCAGCAGCCTGCACAAAGCATTAAAGCAAGTGGCTGAAGGCACCTCCTCCTGTTGCTGGGGCACACAGAGCAATTTAGATGTGCTGTTCCCACCTGTCAAGTGTTTTTTAATTATTATTATTAATAGGTTTGTTTTTTTTTTTTTCCCCCCTAAATCCCCATATGCAGGAGCTGAGTTCAGCAAATTACTGCAACCGAGCGTCAGCAGAGAGAGAGACAGGAGAGCAATATCATGCTCAGTGGAATATTTAACAAGTGCTGATTGCCTGGAAACCTAACTTGGTGAAACCTGCAGGAAAGAAGCAGGCTTGTTAAAAAAAAAAAACATCTAAATAAATAAATAACCTGCTGGGAGCGGGAGGGAGGAAGGGAGTTCCTGCCGCCCACCCAGCCTCCCCCAGAAGTGCAATGCAGGGCTCAGCTCTACAGGCAGATGGGCACAAAGGGACTGATTCTGCTTTTGCTGCCATCAAAATCACTGCACTGGGCTGTAGGGTCAGAAATGGGCTCATAGTGGAACTCAGTGACTTGGAAACACTCTCCTCAGGGCACCTCTTTTGGAAGAATCATAGAATGGGTTGAGTTGGAAGGGACCTTAAAGGTCATCCAGTTCCAACCCCTCTGCCATGGGCAGGGACACCTTCCGCTAGAGCAGGTTGCTCAAGGCCTCATCCAGTCTGACCTTGAACACCTCCAGGGAGGGGGAACCCACAGCCTACCTGGGCAGCCTTTTCCAGTGTCTCACCACCCTCACTGTAAAGAGGAGCCAGGTTCTGCTCAGTGACGTCCAATGAGAAGACAAGGGGCAATGGGTGCAAGCTGGAGCAGAGGAGGTTCCACATGCACAGCTTTTTCACTGTGAGGGTGCCAGAGTCCCGGAGCAGCCTCCCTTGAGTGGTTGTGGAGTCTCCTTCTCTGCAGACTTTTCGAAACCCACCTGGACACATTCCTGTGTGATCTGCCCTAGGTCATCCAGCTCTGGCAGGCAGTTGGACTGGATGAACTTTCGAGGTCCTCTAACACTCTGTGATCTGCATACCCTAGAACTGGGCAGGCACAAGGCCATTGATGCAGGCACAAGGAGATCCACAGCAAAGGCTGCAACGCCCTGACCCCAGTGAGCTTCCCAACACAGCCAAGAGCCACTGCATTGGCTCCTCAGCAACACCAAACCCACTTCTTCAAGGGTTTTTCTGCCTGTGCTCTGTTAACTACACAATGAGGCACCCACACTCCACAGACAGATTACAAACACCTCTTCCCCATGGCACTCCTCGAGGAGAAGCCAAAACAGACCCACCAAATTCTGCTGTGTCCAGTTCTGGTGTTCCCAGCACAAGGAGGACCAGAGCTGCTGGAAAGAGTCCAGAGGAGGGCCACAAGGATGAATCAAGGGCTGGAGCACCTCTGCTATGAGGACAGGCTGAGGGAACTGGGGGCATTCAGCCTGGAGAAAAGCCTTCTGGGGGTCCTTAGAGCTGCTTTCCTGTACCTGAAGGGATCCTACAGGAAGGCTGCAGAGGGACTTTTCATAAGGGTGTCTAGAGACAGGACAAGGAGGAATGGTTTGGAGCTAAGAGAGAGCAGGGTTAGACTGGATCTTATCAAGAAGTCCTTCAGTATGAGGGTGGTGAGACTCTGGAACAGGCTGCCCAGAGAGGTTGAGGATACCTCCTCCCTAGGGACATTCAAGGTCAGGTGTCTTTGAACTTAAGCCATTCTATGATTACAGAATAGACTACAAAAGCACTTTTAAAAATCTAAAGCCAGCTTTTCTATTACTTGTGCCTTGCCTTAGCTTTGATTTTTTTTCCCCCCTGTACTTTCTTTTCTTTCTCCAAGTGCATGCATGGCTTTTTATTTTCCCTTTATACAGGAAAAATCTAGAAGACAATTAATATTACAGTGCTTTGAAGTCTCTCTGTTATTTATAGATTTTTTTTTTTTTTCTTTTCCCTGAAATCAAACCTAGGTAGATAGACTGCAGTGATGGGAGTATTTTAACAAAGCAAAACAGCTTTTAAGTTCTGTTGAGCCAAAGATCACAACATTTTCTTCCTTAAATCTCCAAAAGACCTGTTAACACTGAAATGAAAACTTAATGCCTCTAGCCCACAAAGTGCTTATGTTTATTTGACCCCACAAGACCAGATCTGCTTCTGAATTAGCCTGAAAAGTTAATGCTTAGATTTTCTTTGTTTCAATGGATTTAGCAGACACTGCATCTAGTTCTTGTGTCCCCAGTATAAGGAGGACACAAAGCTGTGGGAGTGAGTCCAGAGGATGGCCACAAAGATAACCCAATTGTTGGAGCACCTCTGCTATGAGGATAGGCTGAGGAAGCTGGGGTTGTTCAGCCTGGAGAAGAGAAAGGTCTGAGGGGACCTTAGAGCTGCCTTCCAATAACTGAAGGGATCCTACAGGAAGGCTGCAGAGAGACTTTTCATAAAGGTGTACAGCAATGGGACAAAAGGGAATGGTTTGAAGCTCAGAGAGAGCAGAGTTAGATTGGATCCTAGGAAGAAAATCTTCAGTATGAGGATGGTGAGACTCTGGAACAGGCTGCCCAGAGAGGGAGGCTGTGGATGCCTCCTTCGTGGAGGTGTTCATGGCCAGGTTGGATGAAGCCTTGGGCAACCAAGTCAAGTTGAGAGGTATCCCTGCCCATGGGAAGAAGGCTGGAGTAGATGATCTCTAAGGTTTCTTGCAACCTAAACCACTCTATGATGAATTTCACCTTACATTTTCAGCATAAGATCCTTTCATCCCCCTCCTAACAATTTGTTAGGATTCTTTTCTACCTACCTAGAGGTAAGGACTAGATCAAACAATTTCATCTCCTGAAATTGTGCCAGGGGAAGTTTAGATTGGATATTAGGAACAATTTCTTTTCTGAAAAAGCAGTCAGGTATTGGAACAGGCTGCCCAGGGAGGTGGTGGAGTCACCATCCTTAGAGGTGTTCAACAAAAGTGTGGACATGGCACTTTGGGCCATGGTTTAATGGCCATGGCAGTCATAGGTTGATGACTGCACTCAGTGATCCTAAAAGGTCTTTTCTAAGTGAAAAAAAATCCATGAAACAGCATTGCAAAAGTCCCCCTGACATGCAGAACACAGAAAACATTTCCAGGGAGGAGTTCAGATCTTCTAACCAAAGGTTGGTATGTTTTTGGTCACCACCCAGTCTACCAGCTGCTTTAGAGAGGAGACTGCAGGCATGGGTCCTCAGGAACTCACAAGCTCATTAATGCTCTCCATGGCAACACATTGGGACTTGGTAGGAGAAACAAAAACAACAACGACAAAAAGGAAGGACATGGAAGTGTTGGAGCAGGTCCAGAGGAGGGCCACAAAGATGATCAGAGGGCTGGAGCAGCTCTCCTATGAGGACAGGCTGAGAGAGTTGGGGCTCTTCAGCCTGGAGAAGGGAAGGCTTCCAGGAGACCTTAGAGTAGCCTTCCAGTATCTGAAGGGGGCCTACAGGAAGGCTGGGGAGGGACTATTTATAAGGTCTTGCAATGACAGGACAAGGGGCAATGGGTTTAAACTGGCAGAGGGAAGATTTAGACTGGATGTTAGGAGGAAGTTCTTTCCAGTGAGGGTGGTGAGGCACTGGCACAGGTTGCCCAGGGAGGTTGTGGCTGCTCCCTCCCTGGAGGTGTTCAAGGCCAGGTTGGATGAGGCCTTGAGTGACCTGTACNAAAAAAAAAAAAAAAAAAAAAAAAAAAAAAAAAAGAAAGAAAAAGAAAACTTAAAAAGAAATAAACATCCAGTCAGCACAAAGTGCTAATTAAACAGTTTCTGTGCAACACCTGCCTTGGCTTTGCTGCTTTCATCAGGCTGGTTTCAGTCGTGGCACCTGCTCTACATGGTGCCACCACTGCCTAAGGAAGGAGGTTCAGAGATTTATACAGTAGTTTGGGTTAGAAGGAACAGTAGTTATTTATACAATAGTTTGGGTTAGATGGGCACAAAGGGACTGATTCTGCTTTTGCAGGTGCCAAAACCACTGCCCTGGGCTGTAGGCTTACAAATGGAACTCAGTGCCTTGGAGGAATTCCCCCCAGGACACCTCATCTGGTAGAATCATAGAATGGGTTGGGTTGGAATGGACCTTAAAGATCACCTAGTTTCAAGCCCTCTGCAGGGACACCTCCCACTAGAGCAGGTTGTTCAAGGCTTCATCCAACCTGGCCTTGAACACCTCCAGGGAGGGGGAACCCACAACCTCCCTGTGCAACCTGTTCCAGTGTCTCACCACCCTCACTGTCAAGAATTTCTTCCTAATCTCCAGTTGGAATCTGCCCTCCTCAAGCTTCAATCCAGTCCCTTTCATCCTATCACTACAAGCCCTTGTAAAAAGTCCCTCCACAGCTTTCCTGTAGGTGTGTGGCTTTGTCCTTTCCCTGGCTCAGCTGTGTCTGGCTGCTGTAAGTCCCAACAAGAGGGGAAGGTGCAAGGTGCTGCCTCTCCAGGACATCACTTCCCTTCCTTCCTTACAATCACAGGAAAAAGAAAGGCAGGATATTCTCCATGCTAGTTTCTCAGCTAAATATTTCATGTGGTGTTCATAGCACTCCTGTCAGGACTTTTGCCAAAGGATGTGTTTTGGTTTGTCAGCAAGAGGTAAATAATTAAGTTTCCTTATTTCTATTCTGAGCTCCCCAGCTGCAAGTTGGAAGAATAAATAAATCAAGACCACTCACAGCAAACCAGACTGTCTCACCCTCTGCATGACAGGCTCCTACCCTGCTCCTACCCTACCCCTCCTACCCTCCTCTCTGCCCAGCCCGCACCAGCCACCGAGCTCCCCAAACGGCCTTGCTGGACACGGTCACACCACAGTGCTCTCTGATGGCCACTCCAGGCTGCCTGCAGCCTTGTCTCCCTGTTTCTCTCCGTGCTGCTCCCAGGGGTTCTCCAGGCATGGGGCATGCACCAAGCCCCACTCCCTGCAGACCTCAGCATGGATGCCACACCACATCAAGCCCTAAAAGCACAACTGAGTCCCCAGCAACGCTCACATCTTGGCAGGTGAGCATGCTGATGCCTGCAGGGAAGGGACAGTAAAGGAAAGGAGAGGATATTCTCATCAGCAAGCCATGGAGTAGGTGCCCCTAAGCATAGAGTCCCAGCATCCTGCACAGCCCGGGGTCATGAGGAGTACATCTGCTGCTCCTTCCCCTCCAGTGACTGCAGAGGCCCTGGGGACATCATTAGGCTCTCCCTCTAGAGGAGCTGGGCAGCTAGAGCTGGGCAATGAGCTGGATTCTCTTCCTAAGTTCAGGCTAGCTCAAGAAGGAAAAAAAGGAAAGAAGAAATTGTTTTGGGTTTGGGTTTTTTAATTGTCTCTGTATTGCTTATTTTATCCTTTGTTCCTGCCTTTTCTCCTTGGCTTTACTCATGCAAACCCACAGAGCTTGTGGGGTCTCCTTCTCTGGAGACTTCCAGGACCCACCTGGATGTGTTCCTGTGTGAACTGCCCTAGGTGATCCTGCTTTGGCAAGGGGGTCGGACTTGATGATCTCCAAATGTCCTTTCCAACCCCTAACATTCTATGAGGTTCTTTTCCTGTTCTGTTGGAGACTGTCACCAGCTTTAATGCACTGAGCCTTGCAGCTTGAAATATGTGCAACTCAGCCCCTGGAGGGATAAGAAATTTGCCCAAGGTAATTCAAAGGGTGAGTGACTGAAACAACCACCCAGTGGCAGCTTGTCTACATTGTCTGCACATTAAAAAAAGATAAAAAGAATCTCAAGGGCTCTTTCTTTCTGGCCTCTTCTCACCTCTTCTATTTCCCTTTCTCATGACACACATCCCCTATGACCTGGACACTTGCAGGCATTCACAAGCAAGTGTCCAGGTCATAGGACTATTCTGTAATAGTTACAGATTTACAGAATCATGGAATCACAGAACTGGAAAAGCCCTCCAAGATCATTGAGTACAATCATCAACCTATGACCACCAAGGCCATTAAACCACATCCCAAAGTGCCATGTCCGCACATTTCTTGAATGCCTTCAGGGATGGGAACTCCTCTACCTCCTTGGACTGCCTGTTTCAATCCCTGACCACTCTTGCAGCAAAGAAATTTCCTCTAATCTCCAAAATAAACCTCCCCTGGCACAATTTCAGGCCATTTCCTCTTGTTCTATCTCCTGATATTAGTGAGAAGAGACCAACCCCTGCCTCACTCCATCTTCCATTCAGGCAGTTATAGAGAGCAATGAGGTCCCCCCTCCCAATCTACTCTTCTCCAGACTAAACAAGCCCATGTCCCTCAGCCTCTTCTCATAAGGCCTGTTCTCTAAACATCATTTACAGAGATTCAGGCATTTGATTAATTCAGTTGTTTTTTTCCCCCCTTTTCCTCCAGCTGGCAAATGGTCAGAGAAAAGATCATCAAACTTTTAAACCAAGCCATGATTCAACACAGTCCACCTGCTCTTCTCAAGAGCTCTGACAACATAAATCATTTGTTAACAAACTGTCCCAAACACTGGTGACAAGGCTTGTGTAAGGGGTGCTGCAGAGGCCAGGTGTTGCTGCCAGAGCACTTCCAGCCTCCACAAGAGCCACACACAATGAGCTGAGCCGAGCCTGTAACACAGCTCAGCCTCAGCACTCACTGAGCATTAAAGCCCTCAAGCAGCTAGCAAAACTCTAAGAACAGCAAAATCCCTCCTGCTTCTTATGTACATGGTCCCTTATGAAGGGATCAAAGAATGGTACGGGGTGGAAACGACCTCTAGAGACCAGCTAGTCCAAGCCCCCTGCTAACACAGGCTAGTGTAGAGCAGGTTGCCCAGAACTGCAATGTCCAGGTGGGTTTGGAAAGTCTCTAAAGGAGACTCCACAACCTCTCTGCGCAGCCTGGTCTGGTGCTCTGCCACCCTCACAGCAAAGAAGTTACTCTAAGTTCAAGTGAAACCTCCTGTGTTCTGGTTTGTGCCTGTTGCCCCTTTTCCTATCACTGGGCACCTCTGAGAAGGTCCCAGCCCCATCCTCATGACTCCACCCTTTAGCTATTGATCAGCGCTGATCTGTTCCCTTCCAGACTGCTCTCCTCAGGCTAAACAGCCCCAGGTCTCTCAGCCTCTCCTTGTAAGAGAGATGCTCCAGTCTTCCCATCATCTTTGTAGCCCTTGGTTGGACTCTCTCCAGTACTTCCCTATGTCTCTTGAACTGAGGACCCCAGAACTGGACACAATACTCCAAGTGTAGCCTCACCAGGGTGAAGATTTCCTTCTCTTCTAAAGGATGCCTCCAGCACCATTTCTCTCTGGTAATCCTCAGTGTTTAGATGGGGACCCCCTTTGAGGAGATGGTGTCCCAGTTTAGATGGGGACCCCCTTTGAGGAGATGGTGTCCCAGTTTAGATGGGGACCCCCTTTGAGGAGATGGTGTCCCAGTTTAGATGGGGACCCCCTTTGAGGAGATGGTGTCCCAGTTTAGATGGGGACCCCCTTTGAGGAGATGGTGTCCCATCACTCATGGCTTTGGACAAGACAAGCAATGTCCCTTTGCCCTGTCTTCTGCTCCTGCTGTGGTGATTTCCTGAGAACACTGCTTTTGCAATAAAGATGGAAAACCCAACTTGCTTGAAGTCAGGCAACCAGGTTTGCAACCCAAAAATCTTCCACCAAATACATACAAATTGCCTCACTGTTCTCTAGTCTGTCTCCTGGGTTATACCAAGAGGGCATTGGGGAGAACAGGATAGAAGGAGGTGCTCATTTTACTCACTGCTGTGCTCAGAGTGCTTGGAGATACTTGGCTCCAAAGTGCTCCAAAAGGCACAAAGCAACGTCAGGAGGACAGAGTTTGTTTTGACTGGCCATGGAAAATGATCCATGTTGTTACAGCCACCCTGGGATGGAGTTAGCTGAAGATCTAATTAAACTAAGCATTTGTTGAGCAAGGGAGGTGGGGAGGGAGGTGTTAGGACCAGAGCACTCAGAAGGCACAGCAAATTGATCTACAGAGGCTGAAGAGACAGACAAGCTCTCAGCTGGCTCCAAAAAGAGGTAGGGAAGTGGTAACACTGCACAGGCAGGGCCAGAGAGAAGAGTGTGACTTGCCACCAAGGCCTGGCACTTCTAGGGCCAGTTGGATCAAAGCAAGCCTCTAGGTATTGGATCCAGGAGGAAGAATGCCAACTCTGAGGCCAGGAGGCCATCTCCAAACCATGGGGGGCAGAAAAAAAAAAGAGGGAGAGCTCAGGATCTCATCCCAGGATGATGCAGCTGAGATGTGGACCCAAGGCTGTCATCTCAATTCCTTACTGACTGAGCCTGCCTCTGCAGTGCAGCTCAGTGGGATGCTCCATTGGGAGATCAGGGAAGCAGGCTCAGAAAGGGCCCCAAAGCTGGGGAAAACCTCCCCAAAGACAGAAACATGAGTGGTGGAACAGCCAGGGGATGTGAGTGAGGAGGAGCAGTGCATAGGCTCAGAGCTGTGGTGGAAATCATGCGCAGCTGGATAAGGCAGGCAGTAAAGCCAGTGAATGAAATCAAGCAAAGCAGAGGAACGAGGAAGAAAGTCTTTTTACAGCTGTAAACTTCAGAGGAAGAAGTTAGAGGAAGAAGTCCAACTACCTGTATTTCTAACTTTGCTATCACTACAGTGAACAGCTCTCTAATGAAGCCAGGTATGAAGAATCCAGGCACAAGAGCCACATGATGCCTCTACCATCTCTAAAGTGACAACATCACCCATGATCCTACCTGCCAGGACAGTCAAATGCTGAGCTATGGGCATAAATGAGATTGAAGTCCATTCCTTCACTGTACATGCTATAAGCATCCTGCATCTTGGGGGCTAGAGGATGGCTTTGCCTGGCCATATCTGTCACAAAGGCTTTTGGAGAATGGCAAACCTATGCCAGGCACTGTAAAGGTAGAAGAGAAGGTTCAGGACCAAGGAGCTGGTACACAACACCAAGAGTCAGTGCTATGTACACCCAGAATCTACACACCCTGGAGAGAAAGCTGGGACAGATTATTAAGAGTGAAGCAAAGGAGATGGGATTGGGCATGGAACCATAAAGCAAGGCAGAAATTCAATTTCAGGACTGTCAAACTCACTCGTGGCACCCCTGCCCTCACTCAAGGAAGGATGCTGCTTCCAGAGAAGAGCCCAGTAAGGACATAATGGTGAAGAGAGCACAGCTGAAACCTCCCCCAACCAGCCTGACTCCCCAGTCTGACCAGCACCAGCAACAGCAGGGGGTCCATGGGGATGCCATGGTTTAACTGATGAAGTTTGCAGCAGGCAACAAAAATCACTATGTGGGCATGGGGTCTGGACAGGCTGGAGAGCTGGGCAAAGGGGACCCTGGCAGTGTTCAACAAGGATAAGTGTAGAGTCCTGCACCTGGGGAGGAACAACACCAGGCATCAGTACAGGTTAGGGGCTAACCTGATGGAGAGTAGCTCCATAGAGAAGGAGCTTGGAGTGCTGTTGCACAAGTTACCCATGGGACAGCAATGTGCCCTGGTGGCCAAAAAGGTCTCCTGGGGTGCATTAAGAAAAGTGTGTCCAGCAGGTTAAGGGAGGTTCTTCTCACCCTCCACCCTGCCCTGGTCATGCATCAGCTAGAGTGTTGGGTCATGTTCTGGGCTTCCCAGTTCAAGACAGACAGGGATGTACTAGAGAGTGTCCATGGCTGTGAGGATGACAAAGGAAGTGGAACATCTGTCTGATGAGGAAAGGCTGAGAGATCTGGGGCTGTTTAGCCTGTAGAAAATATGACTGAGAGGAGATGTTAATAATGCCTATAAATATCTGAAGGGTGGGTGTCAAGGAGAAGGTTCCAGTCTCTTTTGCATGGTGTCCTTTGATAGGACAAGGAGCAATTGATACAAACTGGAACACAAGAAATTCCATCTCGATATGAGGAAAACCTTTGCTGTGAGGTTGATGGAGCACTGCAGCAGGCTGCCCAGACAGTTTGTGGAGTCTCCTCTTGGAGACTTTCAAGACCCATCTGTATGCATTCCTGTGTGACCTGCCCTAGGTGATCCTGCTTTGGCATTGGGGGTGGGCTGGGTGATCTCCAGAGGTCACTTCCACCTCCCACCATTCTGTGATTCTCTGATCTGCAAAACGTTTAGTACTACAGAACAGAGCACACCCAAGCTCCCTATGGAGGAACTCACCAGATGAAACCTGGAGACAACACCCCCCCCAAAGCCCAGTAAACCTTCCTACAAGAGAACTTGCAAATTCAAGGCACACATTGGGATTAGGCACCAAGTTCCATAGCCTCTGATGAAAAGAAAGCCTTCACTCTATCCACTACAGCACAAGAGAGCCACAAATGAAGGAATGGCCACATGCCCAGAGCCCTCCACTGTGTATCCAGAGGAACAGAGAAACCACCCTTGAAACTCTACTCTGCATACACACCACTAGGCTTTCTCAATCAGCAAACCTTGCTGGCACTTGATGGGAGAGTCTCAAACAGCAGCAGCAGGGCAGGCATCTGCAGAACAACAGCTACCCTTGGAGACTAGGACAAAATGTAGGTACAGCCTTGCTGCTGCAATAAGTGCAGATTCTGCCTTTATCCAGAAAAATACTTCTAGTCCCCTCACTCTATTTTAAGATAGTTTCTAGATTAGAGCATCTCCAGCAAACCAGGAGCTCTTACCTCCGAATGGTCCTGAGCAAGGCTGACCTGGCCTCGTTGTGGAAGGTGATGATGACACTGGTTGGTGGGAGGTCCTGGCGGTAGTGCAAAGTTGTACACCTGGGGAGGGGAAAAAAGAGGAAAAGGCTACTTCAGGGACTGGAATTTTAATTGGGATCTCACTTCATGAAAACAAGAGTCCACCATTAGTTGGGTCCATCAGCTTCTATTAATGAAAAAACCCAAAACAATTATTTTCCGTGCGAATCTTCTGAAGGAGTCCACAAACTGCCAAATAAGTCATTAAGGATTAAAGAAGCAAAAAGAGCTTAACTGTCATTAACAGCTGTGAAAAGATGAGAAAAGAGGCACCTGACTTGCAGTCCTTTTCTCTAACCATTGCTTCACAACTAACACACACAGCTTCCCCTACCAACAGGAATCATAGAATGGTCTGGGTTGAAAGGGACCTCCAAAGGTCATCTAGTCCAACCCTTCTGCAGTTAGCAGAGAGATCCTCAACTAAATCAGGTTGCCCAGAGCCTTGTTGAGCCTCACCTTGAGTATCTTCAGGGATGGGGCCTCAACCACCTCCCTGGGGAATCTGTTCCAGTGTTCCACCACCCTCATAGCACAGAACTTGTTCCTAACATCCAATCTAAAATTGCTCTTCTCTGTTCTGAAGCCCTTGACCCTCATCCTATCACTGCAGGCCTTTGTAAACAGTCTCTTTCCATCCTTCTTGTAGCCCCCTTCAGGTACTGGAAGGCTGCTATTAGGTCCTCCTGGAGCCTTCTCTTCTCCGGGCTGAACACCTCCAGCTCCCTCAGCCTGTCCCCGTAGCAGAGGTGCTCCAACCCCCTGATCATTTTCATGGCTCTCCTCTGTACTTACTCCATCAGGTCCATGTCTTTCTATATTGAGGGCTCCAGAGCTGGATGCAGTACTCCAGGTGAGGTTTCACCAGAGCAGCAGCCCAGGGTGTGATTTGTCTTCTGTGCTGCAAGCTCACACTGTCTGCTCGTGTCCAGCTTCTCACCCATTCAGCACCCCCAAGGCCTTTTCCACAGGGCTGCTTTCTATCACCTCATCCTCCACTCTGTAGTGACAGTGAGGATTCTTCCTGCCCAGGTGCAGAACCTTGCACTTACTCTGGTTGAACCTCATGAGGTTCACCTGGGAGGAAGTAAGACCCTTCTCACACTAGTCAGGGCAACACCACTTTCAGCCAGGAGGATCTTGGCTGATGTTAGCATGATGGGGTCAGAAATGAGTCCCTCACATCAAAGGCAAGGCACAGCTGAGTTGCTGGCAGAAGACCAGCTGCAAGTCTCACGATGCCTCAGTGAGGCTTTTGGTGTCATCCCAGAAGTACTGACCTATCACGAAGGTTTTTTTTCTTTCCAAAACTGAGGCAGAGGCCCAAACACTGTCACACCCACCTGGCTGGTGGCACTGGCAGAGGTAAGAGCATTGCTGCAGCGCCAACTCCCAGCCACCTCCATCCCACCTCCCAAGGCTGCAGTTTCCACCAGCTGGCTGAGAGGTGAGCCAAGTCCTGGTTCTGAACTGACTCTTTCCTTATTCATTCTGCCTTACTGGCACCATCTGACTACAGGGAAGACTGAGATTTAACACTTTCCAGGCCAGCCTGCAGAAGGTGAAAAGCCACAACTGTAAACACAGTCCCTGCTGTCTCCTTCCCAGGAGGAAATGTTGTAGACTCTGTAATTACTCTGACCTTTAGCTGATGAAATTTGTGGCTTCACAGAGTGATGCCAACATATTCCTGGCTCCAGACACGCCTCTTACACTTCCATGTTGCTCTTTCCAGGTCCCTGTCAGTCGCTGTGATGGCCTTTAAGATGACAAACCAGCGGCAGGAGGCCACTCCATGCCCAGCCTGAGGAGCTCTCCCTCACAGCCACCATGTCCCTTCCCAACCATGCGCTGCTGACCTCTGCTCAGATGCTACTCTTCATATTCTCAAATGAAGCAAGGAAGAGGACTGAACAACCACTCTTTCAACAAACCACCAGTTTGCTTCCTCAAAGCTCTGGACCACTCAAGGTAAAGAAACATGAAGGTAGGGATGGGGAAGAGAAAGCAAGTAAGAGTAGCCAAATATTGCTGGTTTAGGCTAGCAGCACAGCACGTTGCCAGAATGCCTGAGATGTGCTTTTTAATTAAGTTTTTCACCCTTTCATTTCAAAATTGCATTTCTGGTTATTTCCAAAGTGACCCTACATGAAAGATTAAAGATTGCACAAGAGGTGAAATGATTCCAAAGGTAAGGAAAAAAAACCTGTATCTTGAGAGAGGCAAGCTCACACTAAATCAGTAGCTGCTGTCTCTCATCAAAACCCTTCCCAAATTCTGCCTCAACCTGACCAAAGCAGATCTCTCATCACTGCCCTGTTCTTTCAGCACAGTCATCAACTCCCGAAATTCATCATTCAGCCGATTCTAATTCTAGGCCCATCCTCAAAGGACGCTAAAGTTGCACGGCCACTCTGCATGCAGTAGAAAACTCAGTGGCAGTGCCCTGTGCAACACTACCCTCATTCATCAAAGCTCCATCTCAGGGGTTTTAAAGACAGAGAGTTTCTGAATTACTAAGCAGCACTGGGTCATGCCCTGACCTGCTCATCTAGGTCCCTGTGGCCCCTTGCATCATGCAGTAAGCAACTTCAGCTGAGCTTTCCTAACCTGGTATGATGAGCAAGAAGCTGCTGCTGTTTGGTGCCTGTTTTGCCAGGCTCAGCCCCAGCCTGCCTACCACAACTGCTCTCCCTGTGCTATTTCTGCACCATTATCTCCTAACTCCTCCCAGACGTGTGTCCTTCCACCCACTCCCAGCTTCACAGCATGAGGGGGTCTGGGGAGCAACCAAGGGAAGCTATTTTTGGAGCAGAGCAAAACAGGATGGAGAATACAAAGTCATCAATACTTTAGTGGTGTGATTACAATGGTTAAGGAGCTAATAAACAAAGCTGTGGTGGATGTGTGCTGCATCACCCACCAGTGGGATTGCCAGGGACCACTGCACGCTGGCTGAGCCTGCCAGTGGTGTGATGAAGGCTCCTCATGTGTAACAACAGCTTGCTTCTAAAACTCCAGATGCTGAAGCACCAGATCAGCCTAACTAGACAACAGCCATGTAGGAATCACTGAAATGTTGCAGACAAGCAGCCCCAGGATACTGGCCTCTGGCACTGCCACTCAGCCCTGACTTCTATCTAATAAGGCTTGTCACATCCCAAAGGTGGGACCAATGACTGAGGCCTTGAGCAACCTGGGAGGTGTCCCTGCCCATGGTTTGGAACTAGATGATCTTTAAGGTCCCCTCCAACCCAAATAATTCTATGAATGCCTGTGCTGATGCTACAGAGAAAGAGGGGACCCTCCCCAGCACCCCAAGCCTCAGTTCACCTCTGTGACCACCACTGGCACCACAGGCTGGGCAAACCTCTCCCAAAAACAGCCTGAAAAGGGCTAGGCTGAGCCGCTGCACCTGCCAAGGCTCCTTTGGGATCTCTAGAGAGCCCTGACTGCCCTTGCCAAGAATTTTACCCGGGATCCTTTTTGAGGAGCCCTTCCACAGCCTCTTCTAGTCAGTCCCTTTTCTTTTTTCCCTTCCTCCCTCAGCATAAGCACAGCTAAACCCCTCACAGCTCCCCAGAAGACAGATTTCCATGCGAGTCGTTCACTACGAGTGGTTTTCTTGGCACTCAGGCTCAGGTAATAAAACCCACAGCTTGGAAAAGCATTAAATCCAGCATGTCCAGAATTATTTTGTGTGACAATTACATCTGGGGTAATTTCAATTTAATACCTCGCTGCGAGTGCAAATTGCAGCGCGCAGCCCAAAAATGGCTGTAATAAGGAAAATCAACCTGCCCGGAGCCACGTGCTGGCACTGCCTGCACTGCCTGTGCTGCTGGGGCCATTTCACAGGGCACATCACTGCCACAGAAAAAGCCCAAAAAACGAACCAAAAAACCAAACACCCCCCAGAAAAACCCAACAAACCCAAAACAACAGCCACAACCTTTCTTGTGGGTCTGGGTTGATGAAAAGCTCAACATGAGCCTGNCCTTACCATTCTATGATTTTCATGAAAGCAATGGCAGTCTGAGGGTTGTTTTTTTGTTTTCTTTTGGTTCTGTTTTCAGACTGCTTAAATCACAGAATGTTAGGGATTGGAAGGACCCTCCAGTGATCATCTAGTCTAATCCCCACTGCCACAGCAGGATCACCTAGGGCAGGCCACACAGGAACATATCCAGGGAGGTCTTGAAAGTCTCCAGAGAAGGAGACTCCCCAACCTCTCTGGGCAGCTTGCTCCTGGGCTCAAACAACCTAAGAGCAAAGAAGTTTCTCCTCCTGTTGAGGTGGAACTTCCTCTGTTCCGGTTTGTATCCATTGCCCCCTGTCCTCTCACAGGATACCAGTGAAAAAAGATTGGCACCTTCTTCTTGACACCCACCCTTCAGATTTTAATAAACATCAATAATATCTCCTCTCAGTCTTTTTCTCTCCAAACTAAACAGCCCCAGGTCTTTCAGCCTTTCCTAGTCAGACAGATGTTCCAGTCCATTCATCATCTTTGTAGCCCTCACTTGGACTCTTCCTAGTTCCTTGTCCCTCTTGGAAGGGGGAGCCCAGAACTGGACACAATACTCCAGATGTGATTTCCCCAGTGCAGGGTAGAGGAGGAGAACCTCCTTTGAGTTGCTGGACACACTCTTCTTAATGCCCCCCAGGATGCCATCGGCCTTCTTGGCCACAAGGGCACATTGCTGTTCATGGATAACTTTCTTAACCAGCACTCCGAGCTCCTTCTTCATGGAGCTGCTTTCCAGCAGGTCAACCTCTAACCTGTACTGGTGGATGGTGCTGTTCCTCCCCAGGTGCAGGACTCCACACTTGTCCTTGTTGAACTGTGTCAGGTTCCCCTTTGCCTAGTTCTCCAGGCTGCCCAGGTCATGCTGCATGGCTGCACGGCCTGATGGAGTGTCAGCCACCCCTCCCAGTTTGGTGCCATCCACAAACTTCCAGAGGGCACACTCTGACCCCTCGTCCAGGTCACAGATGAAGATGTTGAACAAGACTGGACCCTGTAGTGCTCAGAGATAAAGAAATAAGTAACCCAAAGAAAAGTTGTAACTGCATTGCTTGTCCTGGCAGTGTGTTGAAACTCACTGCCTACCATCATTTAAACTTTCATCTTCTAAGACGCTGCAGCAGGACTGCAGAGCTGGCACTTGCTGTGCTAAGGTTGCAGGAGCACTGCCAGGCTGACCTGGCTGCAACATGGTCTTCTTTACCAGCCCACAGCATCTCAGGAGCTAAAAGAAGCCAGAAGCCAGGCTGGCCTGCCTGAAGAGCCCCGGAGAGAGCATCCAGATGGATAAACAGAATCACAGAATGACAGGGGTTGGAAGGGACCTCTGGAGATCGTCTAGTTCAGGCCCGTGCCAGAGCAGGATCACCAGAGCAGCCTGCACAGGACAGTCTCCAAACCCAGATGAGTTTTGAATGACTCAAGATGACTCTGTCACGATGAGGCTGCCAAATGAAGGGCTGACCATGGTCTGCCTTGCTGCATAACATCAGCACGGCCATGCGACTGGCTGGCACCTCGTGCCATGCTAGGTGCTAGCAGCAAACAGGCTGCCTGCACATCCTGGGACAAAGAGATACTAAGAAAGCTCTGGGGTTTCCTCCACAGCACCAAGAGCGTTGATGCTGACCATTCCATCAGGCCACACCACAATCTGAGTGTGAGTGTCACTGCCCAGAGCACCTATGTGGGCTTTGCAGCACAACAGGAAGAGCAGAGATTGCCACAGATACAGACCCTCTTGTATCTGTCCTGGTCTTGGAAGGTCCACCTTGGGCTGGTAGGGGTTAGGGACAGGTTGGTGCTACCAAAACACCAAAAGAGGGGCTGAAAAAAAAAACAAAACAAAAAGAGCTGGAAGGTAGAAGACTCTAGAAAGCAGAGAAAGGAAAGAAGGGATGAGGAGTCAGATGTCACTTCACACTATCACAGAATCACAGCATCACCAAGGTTGGAAGAGACCTCAAAGATCATCAAGTCCAACCCATTACCACAGACCTCAAGACTACACCACGACACCAAGTGCCACGTCCAAACCCGCCTTGAACACCTCCAGGGACGGTGACTCCACCACCTCCCTGGGCAGCCCATTCCAGTGGTGATGCCATGGTATTGCAGAGAATGCCAGATGAAATGTGGCTTGCCAAAGTGAAAAAACACCTTTGAGAAAGGTGAGCAAAATTTCTCTGTGCTGGACTGGCATGCACCTCAAGTTTGCATTCCAAAAAGGGACTGAAAAATCCCCAAGGTGGCTGCTGGAGCTGGAACAAACAGGGGCCAAATGAGGCACCCCAAAGAGAGGGACCTCTGCTTCAGCAGACGACTTGGGTGTGTGCATGGGTTTGAGCAAGAGTGAGGAGGCACATCTGCAACAAATATTCAGAGCTGTCAAGAAGTTACTTAGCTGGCTTCACCTAGATGGAACTGGGTAAAGCTGTAAGGCAGACCACCAGGAAAACACTGGCCTAAACCAGTCCTGGCTGTAGATTCAGCTCCTAGAAAAAGCTCTCCAAGTCCCCACCTCTCCTCTCCTCAGTGCACGCTACCACAAACACACTGTTAAACAGGTTTAAAAGAGGAATCCTTCTGAGGGCAGGAGAAGTAGCCCCTGCTGAAAGAGGTCTCTTTCAGGCTGTGTTCTCCTGAAGCTGATGTGTTACCACTGATGTGGAGGTGACAGCCAGCGCTTGCCTGAAGGCAGCCCCAAGCCTTGGCAGGGGATCACCACACCAGGCTGCCCACCAGGGCAGGGACCTGCAAATGGGCACCCGGGTTCAAATCAGCCATGGGTTAACCTGAGAAGGTCAGTCTTCTCAAGTTGACCAAAAAGGACACTTTTCTACACAGCTCCTGGCAAGTGAAGCAGTGCTAGAGCACAATTAGCATTTCCTCTAACTCATTGCCTTTTGAGGTCTCCTTCCTTTCTTTCTTTCTTATCCCTGCAAGATAGATATCTGAAAAATTAATCAAAACAGCTAAATTTGAAGAAAGGGGGAAATGCAAGAAGGCAAAAATAACCTACTGTGCACACGATGTGCTGCTGCCTGCAAACCTCCAAACTGATGAGATGATGCATTTATAATTTATTACTAAAAAAAAAACAAAAAACCCAACACTCTGGATTTGTGGCTTTGGAGAAGAAGAGGAGAATAAAAAGAGAAGCTCCTGGAAAGCAAAGAGAGAGCAGCATGGTTGTATTTAAAACTAAAGTCAAAGCAGACTGTTTGTCTTGATCTTCAAAGCAGCTCATGAATAATTCAGACTTTTAGGGCCCTCCACACAGACTCAGGGTCTGCCTNCGACCCGGGGCCTGCCTTTTTTTTGGGGCTCCCCCCCCCCCCCCCCCTCTTTCCTCACAACTGAAGCAAAAAGAAAACAGAAACCAAAAAAAAAAGGTCGGGGGGAGAAAATTACAGGAAAAAAACAACAGAACCTTCTTTGTTTTCAGTAGAATTTGACATTGTGGCCAAATTTCTGATGCCAGTTTTACTGGAATACCAGAGCTGATATCAAAGGTTTTCACCTGATGACAGTACAAGCAAAATCTGGCACCTTGCACCTTCCTGGGATCATAGAACTGTTGAGGTTGGAAGAGACTTCTGAGATCATCAAGTCCAACCACTCACCTAGAACTTGCAGTCCCACCACTACTACTCAGCCAGTACCACTAAACTATTTCCTTAAGCACCACATCATCACGTCCTTTAAATACCTCCAGAGATGCTGACTCCACCACCTCCCTGGGCAGCCTGTTCCCACACCTAAGAATCCTTTCTGTGAAGAAATTTTCTAATCTCCAACCTGAACCTCCCCTGCCACTTCCTCTTGTCCTGTTCACTTGTTGCATGCAAGGAGAGACCAGCCNAAAAAACAAAAAACCCAACACTCTGGATTTGTGTCTTTGGAGAAGAAGAGGAGAATAAAAAGAGAAGCTCCTGGAAAGCAAAGAGAGAGCAGCATGGTTGTATTTAAAACTAAAGTCAAAGCAGACTGTTTGTCTTGATCTTCAAAGCAGCTCATGAATAATTCAGACTTTTAGGGCCCTCCACACAGACTCAGGGTCTGCCTTGTTTCTGGGTCTCCTCCCCCCCCCCCCCTCTTTCCTCACAACTGAAGCAAAAAGAAAACAGAAACCAAAAAAAAAAGGTCGGGGGGAGAAAATTACAGGAAAAAAACAACAGAACCTTCTTTGTTTTCAGTAGAATTTGACATTGTGGCCAAATTTCTGATGCCAGTTTTACTGGAATACCAGAGCTGATATCAAAGGTTTTCACCTGATGACAGTACAAGCAAAATCTGGCACCTTGCACCTTCCTGGGATCATAGAACTGTTGAGGTTGGAAGAGACTTCTGAGATCATCAAGTCCAACCACTCACCTAGAACTTGCAGTCCCACCACTACTACTCAGCCAGTACCACTAAACTATTTCCTTAAGCACCACATCATCACGTCCTTTAAATACCTCCAGAGATGCTGACTCCACCACCTCCCTGGGCAGCCTGTTCCCACACCTAAGAATCCTTTCTGTGAAGAAATTTTCTAATCTCCAACCTGAACCTCCCCTGCCACTTCCTCTTGTCCTGTTCACTTGTTGCATGCAAGGAGAGACCAGCCCCCACCTCATTCCACCCTCCTTTGAGGTGGCTGTAGAGGGTGATGAGGTCTCCCCTCAGCCTCTTCTTCTGAAGGCTGAACAACGCCAGTTCCCTCAGCCCTTCCTCATAAGATTTCTGTTCAAGGCCCTTCACCACCTTGCTTGCCCTTTTTGGACAGATTTCAGCACCTAAAAAAGCCACCAATCCTTTATTAAAAATCTTTAAGTGCCAGGAGATCCCAAAATTACAATTCAGATGGTCAGAACCACGGATGCAAAGATTCATTAAGGAGGATGCTTTCTGACCAGAGCTTCCTGGCACCATGTACCAAAGCAGAGCAACGTCTCCATTCCCCACAACAACTCCTTAATCACAAGTGGAGAAGCACACACTCTGCTCAAAAAGACTTCAAGCATGCAGGGATCTGTAGTGCTTTCAGTGGCAGTAATGTGTCCAGTTCTAGTGCCCCCAGGAGCTGGAGAAGCTCCAGAGGAGGGCCATGAAGGTGTTTAGAGGGCTGAAGTACTTCCTCTATATGTACAGACTAAGAAAGTTCAGCTGGGAGAAAAGGCTCTGGGGAGACCTCAAGGCAGCCTTCCAGTACCTGAAAGGGGGCTACAAGAAAGACATGAAGGGACTTTTTACAAGGGCTTGTAGTGATAGAATGAGAGGGAATCGATTGAAAGTGGAAGAGGGGAGATTTAGACTGGACATCAGGAAGAAATTCTTTCCAGTGAGGGTGGTGAGACACTGGAACAGGTTGCCCAGGAAGGTCATTGATGCCCTCTCCCTGGAGGTGTTCAAGGCCAAGTTGGATGAGGCCTTGAGTAACCTGTTCTAATGGAATGTGTCCCTGCCCATGGCAGGGGGCTTGGAACTAGATGGTCTTTAAGGTCCCTTCCAACCTAAACCATTCTCTGAATCTATAAAAGCCACACGAATGGCCCCGAAACGTTGCCTGTGATCACCCCCTGAGGACAGTTGACAGGAGCAGGCCTGTAAGGTGCAGGGCAGTGAAAAACAAAACAAAACAAACCAACAAGGGTTTGATGGAAGAAACTGTCTCATGGCCAATAGCAATGAGCCTCAGAGAATTAGTTCCATCACTTACCAATACTTGACTTCGATCTCAGCCCACGCTAACATATTGGGTCAATAGAAGCTGCGGGACGAGCAGGGGAGTTAAACAAACAGCTTCATTCAGTCAGAATTACTTGGAGCAAGTTATCAAAGTAATTGATGGCAGGTAATAACTATAAACCCAGTGCTCAATATGTTAGAGCAGTCACAGGCAGAGGATGGCTCTGGCAGAGGGTGATCGATGGCACCTTGGCAATGCTGAAGCACTTGGAGATGAAGTGATGTCCATCACCAAGCCCTCTGGTATGGGTCAGGTGGGCATCATATCCACCAAGGTGACCAGAGGGCTGGAGCACCTCTCCTGTGATGACAGGCTGAGAGAGTTGGGGTGGTTCAGCCTGGAGAAGAGAAGGCTCCAGGGAGACCTTAGAGCAGCATTTCAATACCTGAAGGGGACCTACAGAAATGTTGGGGAGAGACTGTTTGGAAGAGCTTGTGGTGATTGGACAAAGGGCAATGGTTTGGAACAGGAGCAGGACAGATTTAGGTTGGACATCAGGAGGAAGTTTTGCACAATGAGAGTGGTGAAATACTGCAACAGGTTGCCCAAAGATGTGGTTGAGGCCTCATCCCTGTAGACATTCAAGATCAGCCTTACTGTGTCTCAGGGCAGCCTGACCTAGTTGTAGCTGTCCCTGAGTGCAGCAGGGTTGGATAAGATGACCTTTGAGGGTCCTTTCCAATCCAGTGCAATCTGTGAATCACATTGATGCCTGAGAAGAACACCAAGAGAAGCAAGACTTTCTCTTCCCTATAAACCCCCTAGAATCCCCACTGTCCATCACAGGGAAGGAAGCACATGGATTTTCAAAAGGAGATCCCATGCCTCAATGGCTTGACCAGCATTAGCATACCCACCCTGAGGGCCACAGCTGGGGCTGTGGTCAGTCGTGGGCTATTAGAGACTTCCACACCTCCCTCCTACAGGAAGGTATCTCCCCAATGTGGTGTATGCCATGGTGATACCATGTCCAGTGGGCTCCTGCAGCTGCTCACCACAGCATCACTGCACTCTAGCACATCACTTGTTCCAGAGCAGCCCAAGGTGCATGCTTCACCTGATACTCCCAGTGACTTGCTTTTAAACACAGCCTGTCAGTTTTAGATGACAAGAAGTGTCAAAAACATTTAGGATCTAAAGGATTTTTTTCCCTCATTTTCAGGAGAAAAACAGATCTCTTTGGCCTTAAGTTTACCTTTGTTTTTACTTCCAGCTCCCCTGAAAGCTTTGCTTTTGGTTTATCCTGAAATTGCCATCTCTGTAAGTTATTTAAGAAAAGTGAAAGCCAGAACTGGAGCACACTTTTTCACCTAGCCAGAACTGGAGCACACTTTTTCACTTAGCTCTACCCTAATCTACCTGCCCAGCCTCTGAATTCAGCCTCCTGATGTGTGGCACTGACAACATGGACATATTCAGGGTGTGGAGACAGAGCAGATTCCACCACCTGCTCTGTCTCCATTCCCAGTTTCATAGAATGGTTTGGGTTGGAATTGACCTTAAAGTTCATCTAGTTCCAAGTCTCTTGCCACGGGTGGGGACACTTGCCACGAGAGCAGGTTGCTCAAGGACTCATCCAGCCTGGCTTTGAACACCTCCAGGAGGAGGCACATCCACAACCTCCCTGGGCAACCTACTCCAGTGCCTCGCCACCCTCATTGTCAAGAATTTCTTCCTGATCTCCAGTCTGAATCTGCCCTCTTCCAGTTTGAATCCATTCCCTCTCATCCTATCACTACAAGCTCTTGGAAGAAGTCCCTCCCCAGCTTACATGTAGGTCCCCTTCTGGAAGGCTGCTATCAGGTCTCTCTGAAGCCTTCTCTTCTCCACACTGAACAACTCCAGTAAAATCCCCAGGCTGAAGAACCCAAATGAAAACCCTCTCAGCCTCTCTCCACAGGAGAGCCGCTTCAGCCTTCTACATTTCTTCATGGTCTCCTCTGGATGTGTTCCAACAGTTCTGTGTCCTCCTTGTGTTGGGGGCACCATAACTGGATGCAGCACTCCGGGTGGTGCCTCAGGAAAGCAGAGCAGAGGGGCAGAATCACCTCCCTTGTCCTGCTGGTCCCACTTCTGTTGACACAGCCCAGGACATGGTTGCCTTCTGGGCTACAGGTGCAGCCTCTGGAACAACAGCAGCAGTGTCTGTGCCCAGACATGGCTCACCCTGTAAAGGACTGGGTTGTTCTCAGGGTGAAAAAACTGACCTGTTACTGAATTCCCAGCTCTCCTTCCCTCCACAGCCCCCATGGTGACAAGGATGTGCAGAA
The DNA here is from genome assembly GCA_013399055.1 of Ramphastos sulfuratus. Classification (NCBI taxonomy): domain Eukaryota; kingdom Metazoa; phylum Chordata; class Aves; order Piciformes; family Ramphastidae; genus Ramphastos; species Ramphastos sulfuratus. Next base: position 68,420 of record WBNM01024408.1, on the reverse strand, counting down.
AGATCACCAGCTGACAGAGCTATCTAGGGAACAGGCTGGTATCTCTGGGTGAACATGTTGCCAGAGGGGAGCTCATTAAGTCAGTCCCTCTTTTTGAAAAAGGTTAATATTTCATCACGTCTTCTGTCCTTGGGAATAATTAGCCCTGGCAGTACCAGCTCTGTCCTTCCCCAGAGGGCTGAGAGAGAGACTGAAGGCTGTGGAGAGAGATGTGGCATTGATGGATAGACAGCATCTCAGCTCTGGCCTAACAGCATCCAAACAGTGGGTCCTGCTCCCTCCTCTAGGGACGAACAACCTCCTGCACCAGGACAGGGGAGGGGTTGCCCTGCTGGAAAGATGCTCCATGCAGAATGGCCTGGGAGTGCTGGGGGGACAACAAGTTCCCCATGAGCCATTAATGTGGCCAAGGCCAATGGCACCCTGGGATGCATTAAGGAGAGTGTGACCAGCAGGTCAGAGGAGGTTTCTCCTCTCCCTTGACTCTGCCCTGGCGAGGCTGTGTCTGGAGTATTCTGGGCTCCCCAGTTCCAGAGAGACAGGGAAATACTGGAGAGACTCAAACTGAGGGCCACGAGGATGCTGAGGGGACTGGAACATCTCTCCTGTGAGGGGAGGCTAAGAGACTTGGGGCTCTTCAGCCTGGAGAAGAGCAGATTGAGAGGGGAATTGATCAGTGTTGGTCAATAGTTAGAGTAGGGGCCAGGGGGATGTGGTTAGGCTCTTTTCAGTGTTGCCCAGTGACAGGACAAGGGGCAATAAGCACAAACTAGAACACAGGAGGTTTTGTTTGAACTTAAGGAGAAACTTCTTTACTTTGAGGGTGCCACAGCACTGGAGCAGGTTGTCCAGAGAGGCTGTGGGGTTCTCCTTCACTGGAGAGATGTCGAACCCACCTGGACCTTGTGATCCTGGGCAACCTGATCTAGGTGAACCTACATTAGCAGGGGGGTTGGACTAGATTTCCAGAGGCCCCTTCCAACCCCCCACCATTCTGCAATTCAGCACAAACTAACCTACTGTAGAATATTAACAGAGGCCAAATCCTGCTCCAAAGGGTGCACATGGTGGGCTTGCCCTATTCTCTGCCCTTGGGTACAGGGGATGCTTTAAACCAAGGCACCAAGGCACTGCAGTTTAGCCAAGAGCTCCACAACTCTGGCACCAGAGCACCAGTCCGAGCCCCTTCTCCCCAGGCACCACCTCTGGTGCCAGCTCTGAGCCTGTCTCTTCCTTCTCTGCTCTGCTGCCCAATCTACATAGCAAGAGGGAAATCCCAAGGGCTCTAACTCTTACATCCCAACAACAAGCCTGTTCTCATGGGGAGAACTATCCACTGAACAATATCCTGTGGGAACCTCAGAGAAGAAGGTCCCCATGGTGCTTGCACCACAGCCCTCACTGTGGGGTACAAGGCACAAAGCCTGCCCAGGAGGCTGCTGAGAACAGGGCTGGGATGCGAGCAAGGAACTGGATGAGGACAAGGGGAGGGTCATTCCAGGTTGACCCAGAACTACTTGTTTTGTGGACTTTTCTTGGCAAAATGCAATGCATGGGTGGGTGGGGAATTTCCAAAAGGAAAGCAAAATCATCTCAAGAGGAAGCAAAACCAGAATATCTTAGGTGAAAGAGATCTATCACTTGGAGAGAGGGAGTGAAACTGTTTTCAGCCTGCTTTTCCCTTGGAAACGGCAGGTTTTGGTCCAGAGAAGGGACCACAGGTGTGGAGGCTGCTCCTGTTCCCAAGTGAGCTCCTCAGACTCTTCTCAGGAGGATGTCTGTCCAGTGCAGATGGTTTTCCTACCCAGAGACTCACAGTGGGGCTGGAACAAGCAACAATTGGAGAAGCAGAACACAGGAGTTAGAAATCTAACATTACACCATGGTGTTTGCTGGAGTCATCCAGAATCACCCTCACTGCCTGCAGCCAGGCTCCAATGGGGTCCACTGCAGATGCCTTTTGCCCTGCAGACCCTTTTTAGCCAGGAACACAGCTCAGCAATGGTTTATGCTGGCTGTGCAGACAGGTGCCATAACTCATGCTCCTAGCACAGCACTTGCAGGCAGAACTAGCTTTGCCCTCCAGAAAAAGGAAAAATGAGTAACACGGCCACTTAACTGACACATCCTCCTGCATTCAAAACACCTGCCTAGGCAATGCCATCAGCTCCTCACACACTCTAGCTCACTCTCCAGCTCCTTCCCAAGAGTTGCCCTCATCCTTTTCACTCAAGAATGAAAAATGAGCCAGGAGGAATAGCAGTGCAAATCTTCTGCTGCAGAGCAAGGAGCATCATGTTGATGTTTCCCTGTCATCCATGATCAAGACACGCAGCCCTGCTCCTAAAGGAACACCAGCCTCCTCCTGCCCTTGCCTAAGCATCCCATCAGGGCTATTTGTAACCAATGCCCCTCAGCCTGTCTTTTCTCTAGGCAGCCCCTCGAGATATGAAACCTGATGGAGGCTTACAGGAGAGATGGGAAGGGACTTTTGATAAGGGCTTGTAGACATAGGACAAGCAGCAATGGTTTGAAACAAGAGCAGGGTAGGTTTAGATTGTACATCAGGAAGAAGTTTTTTACTCTGAGGGTGGTGAGACACTGGAACAGGTTGCCCAGACTTGTGGGCACTTCATCCTTGGAACTGTTTAAGAGCAGGCTGTATGAGGATTTGAGCAAGCTGGTCTAGTGGGAAGTGTCCCTGACCATAGCAGGGGGGTTGGAACTAGATGATCTTTAAGGTCCTGTCCAACTCAAGTCATTCTATGACTCTATGAAAAGTGAGGCATCTCACAGCACTTCAGATCCTGTCCCCTTAGTGCCCAGAACAGCTTGCACCAGAGCCCCTGACTCCAAGGCATGATTTCAAACTTTGCTGTCAGCATAGGCTGAGGGAGCTGAGGTTCCAGAGAAGACTCCAAAGGGACCTTAGAGCTGCTTCCCAATACCTGAAGGGAGCCTACAGGAAAGCTGGAGAGGGACTTTTAATACAGGTGTCTAGACAAGAAATAGCACAGAGAAGGCATGAACAATTCTTTGAGACATTGTCCAGGCTGCAGAGATTTCAAACTCAGGCCACAAAAGCCAGCTGATAGATGGCAGAAACAAAACCTTGGCCAAGACAGGTAGCTCCAGTTTATCCTCAAGACACACACTAGCCCCTGCTCTGCTTGATGGACTGTTCTCATATCTTCATCCCCAGAGATCTCAGCCTAAGGAAGTGAAGCAAAAACACTGCTGAGTGCTGACCTCTTGGGGTCTGGTGTCTAGGAGACAAAAGCAATTATGCTGTTTCCTAATAGAGATACTTTCATCTCAAATGCACCTCCCATCATTCAGCTGGCAGAGTCACTCTGTGCTTCTCTGCCATTAGAAACGAGACTAAAGCCAAAGAATGATGTGATTCTGCCCCTCTATTCTGCTCTCCTGCCACCCCACCTGGAGTCCTGTATCCACTTCTGGTTTCCCCAGCACAAGGAGAAAGGGGTACAGAAGAAGCAAAGAAGATGATCAGAGGGCTGGAGCACCTCCCCTGTGGGGACAGGCTGAGTGAGTTGGGGTTGTTCAGCCTGGAGAAGAGAAAGCTCCAAGGAGACTTTATAGCAACCTTTCAGCATCTGCAGGGGGCCTACAGGAAAGCTGGGAAGGGACTTTTTACAAGAGCCTTTAGTGATAGGACACGGGGCAATGGCTTTGGGCAATGGAAGAGGGGAGATTGAGACTGGAGATTAGGACAAAATTCTTTGCAGTGAGGGTGGTGAGACACTGGAACAGGTTGCCCAGGAAGGCTGTGGATGTCACCTCCCTGGAGGTGTTAAAGGCCAGACTGGATGAGACCTTGAGCATTACAATCTAGCAGAAAGTGTCTCTGTCCAAGGCCAGAGGGTTGGAACTAGATGATCTTTAAGGTCCCTTCCAAACCAAACTATTCTATGAATCTATCATGAACGGCAGGAGGATCCCAGATCTTCTCTTACCCAGCTAATTCAGCCTCCAAGCATGCTCTGCAAGCAAGTGATGCCCATAGAAGGGCTTCTTTTGTAATGAAATCACCAATGTCCTGGCTCTGCCCAGAGAGCAATGGAGCAGCTGGAATAACTGATGAAGGGACAGAAAATCTCTTTGGGATACTCTGGATACTGTGGGATGCTTTGGGAGAACTCTGTGAGTGCTGGCTGGCAATTGTACAGCAGCTAATAACAAACCCCAAAAGCAGGAAGGGACCTGTACCTCCTTGCATCCAGCCACTCCCAGCACCACAGAAGGTGCTGCCAGGCCACTATCTCCAGAGCCTCTGTCTCCATTCTGACAGGGGACCCACAGCTCACACAGGAGGGTGCAAGACAGCACAGCCAGCAGCACACACACTCAGCTTCATCAGGACACCTCTCCCAGCTTTCTCTGATGCTGAGTCTGGAAACGTGGTGGCATTTGAGCATTCCCTCTCCATCCTCCTCACCTGACTCTCTCCTTCACATCTTAGACAGCACAGCTCCACCCATTCTCACAGACAGAGGTCCAACCACCCCCACAGCACTGCAGGCACCGCTGCTCAGACATGCCCCACTTCCTGCTGTGCCACCACCCTTCTGCCCCAGCAGCACCAGGCACAGGCAGACCACATGCATGCACACTCATCCTCACCCAGTTCTTGTCCTGGTCTACAAGGCTGCACATCCAGAGTCAGCAATTCTCGAGAGAGTGGCTGAATAAGCAAATGTTAAAAATAACAGGATCCCTGAGGACTCAGGCTGCGTTACGCCTGAAACGGGATTAGCTCAGCTACCATCCAGAGCCCACCCTGAGAAACACACAGAGTCAGCAAAGGGAAAAAGGCAACACCACACCAGCAAAGCCTCTGGGTTTGGTTCTGCTCTCGACTCTTCAAGCTCAGCCTGACTAATGTCACAGAATCACAGAATTTTAGGGGTTGGAAAGGACCACCAGAGCATTGAGTCCAACCCCCCTGCCAAAGCAGGAGCACCTAGGGCAGGTCATGCAGGAACACATCCAGGTGGGTTTTGAAAGTCTCCAGGGAAGGAGGCTTCACAACCTCTCTGGGCAGCCTGCAGACCCTTCCCTTGAATTCAAGCCATCTGCTAGGTACCCACCAGTTTCTGCAAGTCTAATGTTCAGGCACTGTTGAGCACAGCAGAGCAGAGCCCTGAGCAGCACCTCTGTGCTGCCTGTGGAACAAGGTGGGCTTTTCCACACATCATTCTCCAGACATTCAGCTCCTCACCTGGGGACTCTCAAGGAAACAGACAAGGGTGAAATGTATGAATGTGTCCATGGGATGCAAAATTCATTTCCAGCTGTTGAGACCCAGTGTTCACCTCAATTAATCTCAAAATGGTTTTCATCTAGTAAGCAAGCAAGTTGAAGGATAAGGCAATGTGAGAAGTCCAAAGGGATCATAACAAGCAGAGCCAAAGGCAATGCTGTCGAAATCTACTTTTCTCCTCTCCAATTCTTCACTTCCAAGAAGATATTACAATATTCTCAGTGCACTTGACTGCTTGCCACTCCTGGGATGCAATCATCAGCTCAGCTGAAAACAGAGCCCCTTCAAAACCTGCATGAGGCACAGAATCACAGAATGCTAGCGGTTGGAAGGGACCTCCAGAGATGGGCAAGCCCAAACCCCCTGTGATGCAGGACCACTTTGGGCAGGTCACAGAAACATAGAATCCTTAAGATTAGAAAAGACCTTTAAGATCCTTGAGTCCAAGCATAACTCAACAGGTTATAGAGGGACACAAAGTTTCTTGCGAGCTGCCTACCAGAATACCCCTCTGCTCTTAGAGGAAGAAATCATATTCAACAGTGTGCACACATCCAGGTGGGTTTTGAAGATCTCCAGAGGAGACTCCACAACCACTCTGGGCAGCCTGCTCCAGGGCTCCAGCAGCCTCACAGTAAAGTTTTTTTCTCCTGTTGAGATGGAATTTCCTGTGATTGAGTTTATGTTCATTGCCTCTCATCCTATCACTGGGTGTCACTAAATAGAGGCTGGCTCCATCCTCCTGACAGCCACCCTGCAGATATTTGTAGACATTGATAAAGCCCCTTCTCAGCCTTCTCTTCTCCAGACTAAACAGCCTCAGGTCTCTCAGCCTTTCCTTGTAACAGAGATGCTCCAGTCCTCCATTAGACTCTCTCCAGTCTGTCCCTCTTGAACAGGGGAGCCCAGAACTGGACACAATATTCCAGATGTGATCTAACTAGAGCTAAAGAGAGGGCCAGGAGAACCCCCTCTTGACCTGCTGAACACACTCTTCTCAATGCAGCCAAGCATCCCATTGGCTTTCCTGGCCAGCAAGGCACGTTGCTGTCCTATGGATAACTTGTCCACCAGGAGCCCTACACGCAGATGTCTACACATGCTTTCACCTGCCACGTGCCAAATGTCTTTTGCATGGGACACAGGGAGACATGGAAGGTGTGCAGAGCTGAGATGCATGATCAACCCCCCACAGACTCAGAGGTTTTTCCCAGCCACCCCCACGCACAGCAGTCAGGTATTTTCAACTACCCCAACTACAGTTGCTCCAACATAATGCAGAACGTGCAGCACTGCATAGTGCTTCAAATCCTGACTGTTCTGGACTCTCAGAACTCAAACTAGCAGCTTTCTGNTTAAGATCCTTGAGTCCAAGCATAACTCAACAGGTTATAGAGGGACACAAAGTTTCTTGCGAGCTGCCTACCAGAATACCCCTCTGCTCTTAGAGGAAGAAATCATATTCAACAGTGTGCACACATCCAGGTGGGTTTTGAAGATCTCCAGAGGAGACTCCACAACCACTCTGGGCAGCCTGCTCCAGGGCTCCAGCAGCCTCACAGTAAAGTTTTTTTCTCCTGTTGAGATGGAATTTCCTGTGATTGAGTTTATGTTCATTGCCTCTCATCCTATCACTGGGTGTCACTAAATAGAGGCTGGCTCCATCCTCCTGACAGCCACCCTGCAGATATTTGTAGACATTGATAAAGCCCCTTCTCAGCCTTCTCTTCTCCAGACTAAACAGCCTCAGGTCTCTCAGCCTTTCCTTGTAACAGAGATGCTCCAGTCCTCCATTAGACTCTCTCCAGTCTGTCCCTCTTGAACAGGGGAGCCCAGAACTGGACACAATATTCCAGATGTGATCTAACTAGAGCTAAAGAGAGGGCCAGGAGAACCCCCTCTTGACCTGCTGAACACACTCTTCTCAATGCAGCCAAGCATCCCATTGGCTTTCCTGGCCAGCAAGGCACGTTGCTGTCCTATGGATAACTTGTCCACCAGGAGCCCTACACGCAGATGTCTACACATGCTTTCACCTGCCACGTGCCAAATGTCTTTTGCATGGGACACAGGGAGACATGGAAGGTGTGCAGAGCTGAGATGCATGATCAACCCCCCACAGACTCAGAGGTTTTTCCCAGCCACCCCCACGCACAGCAGTCAGGTATTTTCAACTACCCCAACTACAGTTGCTCCAACATAATGCAGAACGTGCAGCACTGCATAGTGCTTCAAATCCTGACTGTTCTGGACTCTCAGAACTCAAACTAGCAGCTTTCTGCTCCAGAGGAATATAGAATCATAGAATGGTCTGGGCTGGAAATGACCTCCAAAGGCTATCTAGTCCAACACCACAGGCATCACCTTTTCCCATTCCTTCATCATACAATCTCCATGGTTGGAGAAGACCTCTAAGATCATATCCAACCATTATCTAACTACCAGGGCCACTACCATGCCACATTCTTGAGCACCATATCTAGACAGCTTTTAAGTACATGCAGGGCTGGAGATTCAGCCACTTTCCTGGGCAGCCTGTTCCAGTCTTTGAGAACCCTTTTGGTAGAGAAGTTTTTCCTGCTTTCTCCCTCTCAGTCACAAACAAACAAATGTACTCCCTCCAGCAGCTGTGTGAGCCAAGCTTAGCTGGGAAGGTAGAACCTCCTGAGATCCTGAGGAGGGAGCAAGCTTCAAGTATTGGGAGAATTATTGCCTTACACCAGGATTTGAGAGAACTCCATCCCTTGTCTCCTTGCTTTACCAGCTCTTGAGACAGCACTACTGTACATTGGTGCTGTGGAGGGAAAAAAAACCAAGAAAGCAGAGGGAAAGAGGTGGCATGGGATGCCTGAGGCTGCCTGATGTGGTCTGCAACAGCCAGAGAAGGCTGCTGGAGGCTCTTGCTTCTGCTCCAGCCACTAACCCTCTCACCTGCTCTCCTTGTTCCTCATTTCACTTCTCTGTTTCACTCCCATCAAGTGATCACAGCCCTCAACTCCGAGCAGCGGTGGCTGTGGCTCATGGTGCCAGCCCAGCCTGGCAGCCACCACAGGCTCTGCAACATCTCTGCAACCTAAGGTGCACCAGAGGTCAGCTCAAGCAGCAGATGGAGCAACCACCTGGCAAACTTTGGCCTCTCATGGAGTTGTCTGCTGCAGCTGAAAAAAAGTTCAGGAGCTGCCACCACCACTTCTACCTAGGGAGCCAAGCCTCCAAGCCTCTGAGCAATACTGGAAACCTCAAGTCCAACCCCACCATGTGTACATGCCTGGCACTGACTCACTCACTGCCTTTCTGGTCCTGTGGTTTGCCAGTGGGAATTGTAGAAGGTGGAGCATGGTGATGAGGTAACCCCAACGGTGCGTGGCTACCACAGCAGAGGAGAACTAGCCACCCACTCCAGCCTTTGGCAGCGTAGCTGGCTGTGCAGGATGTGGACATGCCAACCAGAGCTTGTCCAGCTCACTGCTGACAGCACAGGCACTTTTTAACCTTGCCTCTTGGTAGGGATAGGATACCACCACCACAGGACCAATACATGGTCTTCTCCTGGAGACAGATATCCCTTCACATGGTCCAAGAGCTTAGTCAGTGCATGACCAGTAACAGAGTTAACAGCAGGTCAGCAGCAGCAGCACTCCAGCTGTGAGATCTTCCAGTTCAAGAAGGACAGACAACTGTTTGAGAGAGTCCAGCACAGGGAATGGAACATCTCTCTTATGAGGAGAGCCTGAGGGAGCTGGGGTTCTGCTGCTTGGAGAAGAGGAAACTGAGAGATGACCTCATTCATATTTATAAATATGTAAAGGGTGAGTGCCAGGAGGCTGGAGCCAGGCTCTGCTCAGTGATGTCTGATGACAGGACAAGGGGCAATGGGTGGAAGTTGAGGCATAGGAAGTTTCATGTTAACATGAGGAGGAATTTTTTCCTTTTGAGTGACAGAACACTGGAACAGGCTGCCCAGGGAGGCTGTGGAGTCTCCCTCTCTAGAGATATTCAAAATATGCCTGGACGAGTTCCTGCGTGATCTGGTCTAGGTGCTCCTGCTCTGGCAGGGGGGTTGGACTGGATGAGCTTTCAAGGTCACTTCTAGCCCTTGACATTCTGTGATTCTGTGACACAATCTGGCCCATGGTAGCTGTGGCATTTCCCCAGCTGAAATCACCATCAAACCAAGCACAGGCTTGCAGCCCTGCAGTGACTGGAGACAGGTTCCTCAGAGCACTACAATCTCTCTCCATCTGAAACTATTCCACTGGCTGCAGTTTAAAAACAAAAATGAATCCAGCAAACATTGCTAAGCAACTGTCTGTCAGCACCACATCTCACCAAGAGCATCTGCCCTCTCCATGGCCTTCTGGCAAGGAGCTTGCTGCTCAGTCTTTGCCAGATTTTGTGCATTCAGCTATTGTTGGCAAGGCCACAGGCTTGGTTGGGTCAACAAAGGAAACTCCAGGAAAACTTCTGCAACCATCCTGGTGAAAAACACCACAGAGAGAGGCTCTAAGGAATGGGTCCCAGGGTCAGGACTAGGAGGTAGTGGTGGGCAGCTGGTTTAGGATTAGGAGATACTGGTGGCCACTAGAGTCAGGACTAGGAGGTACTGGTCTCAGGGCATTACTGTGATCTGCAGATGTGTCACACTTGGTACTGTCACACGTTGGGCAGAGAGGATAAAAGATGGAGAGCAAACATGTTGAGACCTGGTCACAGAGGAGAGTGAGCTGCTTCAGGCAATAATGTCTGGGTGAGATTGAAGGAGAACCTGCTTGTCCGTGGGGATGAGCTTAAGCAACGGGTGAGGCCCTCTTTGAAGCCTCTTCACCCCACACATGAACTTGGCAGCAGCCCCTTGGCAGGCCAGTGCCCCTCAGCACAGCTTCTGGCACTGCGGAGCCCTTCGCTGTAGGGCCCATGGTAGGGCATACCTTCCCCTGAGGGCAGCTGGAGCAGAACTGAGGTCCAACTCTTTGACTTGACCATCATACAAGAAAGCCCGAGCCCCTCCACCCTGACTCACACAGAGCAGCCTAAGCCAGGGCTGCCACTGGAACCAAGTCTCTAAGGTCATGCAGAGTGACCCCTGGGGGCCTTTCTGTCTCTCATGCTTGTCTGGTCAGTGGTACCCTGCTCTCCACATCACAGGAGGGACCTCTCTTAGTCAGTCGTGCTGGATACATTCTCCACACACAGCCATCAGCAATTTCTCCCTGTTCCAAGAGCACAGCATGCCCAGCCATGCTTTCCCACCCAGCTCCACTGGATCCTTCAGGACCCACTGCCAGGTGGCAGGGTAGTGCCAGCACCTCACCCTGGACACCTGCACCATCAGCAAGGATTTCCTTCCAGAAAAGGCTCTGCAAACTCTGCACCTTCCTCTCCCTGTGGACCACCATGCCTGGACCTTTCCCCCTTCTCCAGCCTCTCCTATCAGCCCCTGCCTCCTCCAGACCTCCCGGCAGCTCCATTTCCTCCGTGGCCACGCTAATGCTCAGCTAATGGTACCTCACCCACAGCACTGGTCGGACACATCCAATAAATCAGAATCCAATTACCGGGTTAAGGAAATGGGAAGCAAATGCAATTAGCCCCAGCCCCTCCCACGTGCCCTGCCCTCGCTTCCTCCCTAATGACAACTTTTCTTTGGCAGAAGCACTCAGCACTGTGCCCACCTGCCCAGGAACACAGTGGCTGCCACCAGGCAGCGGGGGTATGGTGAGGGGGCAGCCGAGTGGCGCTTCCCTTTTAACGAGGCAGATGGTTCATATCCCTGGCACTCATCCTCTCCAGGAATAGCAACTCTCTCTCAGCTCAGCTCTAACAGGCGTCCGTCAGGGCTGGCAGCATCTCTCCAGAGAAAGGAGCATCTGGTCCTTACTATGAAAAGGAGCTAAAAGAATAAATCAATAAATAAGTAGGGTGCTTGCTGTGGGGCTGAAGCACTGCTGCTGTTTCAGCAGTTCAGCCCAAATGCTGCTTTTGGACTGCAACAGAGGAAATGTGGTTGGGTCATTTGCTGGGAGTTTCAGTTGCCTTGACCCGGGAGCAAGGTGCAGCCCAGGCAGCAAAGTACCATGGCTGGGTCCCATGGCAAAGCACTCTCGTCAGAGCAGAGCTTCCCCTGCAAAGGCTCCCAGGAGAAGGAAGTAAAGGACAGCTGCTGTCATGGGGCTGGGATATAATCCCAGATACATCTCCCTGGAAAAGGCTTGTACCAGCTGTGGGCTTGGGAGTGCAAGCAGGGGCTAGGCATGCACTAGAAAGACAAAGAAAACTGCATCAAGGGAACCTTGGGAGCATTTCCTGCAGCAGTGGGACACTCTGGCATCACTCCATCCAGCAGACTAACCATTAGCCCTACTGACCATCAGCAACCTGCAGCTGTGAAGGGCAGCTCTTACCTAATGGGTTTGGAGAGGCAACTGGAGGAAGACTACAGCTGAACTCGTGGCAAGTGAGGGTACACCAAAGCTCCCACCCTGCCCTTCACAGGCAGACAACAACAAGGGAGTGCAAGTCATAGAATCATAGAATGATAGAGATTGCAAGGGACCTCTGAAGATCAGCAAGTCCAACTTCCCTGCCAAAACAGGATCATCTAAGGCAGATCACACATGAACAAGTCCAGGGTGATCTTTAAAGTCTCTATTAAAAGGCGACTCCATAACCTCTCTGGGCAGCCTGTTGCTCCAGCAACCTCACAGTAAAGTTCTTCCTTGTGTTAAAGTGGAACTTCCTGTGTTCCAGATTGCATCAATTGCCCCTCACCCTATTCCAGAACACCACTGAAAAGAGCCTGGCCCCTTCTTGACACCCATCCTTTAGAGATTTATAAACATTAATAACATCTTCTCTCAGTTTTCTCCAGACTAAACAGGTCTCTCAGCCTTTCCTCATCAGACAGATGTCTCAGTCCCTCCATCATCCTCATTTGGCAAAGCAACCCTCACTGCAATCCTCTCTGGCCCTCCAAGAGATTCTTTGGGGGCTGAAGCAACCAGTAACCCAACAAGGTCTTACCTCCTCCTCTCCTCCTCGCTCAGCAATAGTCCCTTATCCCCCACATGAACTCCTCTCTCTGCAGAGCAAAATAAGTTCTTAACAGCTGGTTTATCCTCCTTGCACACTCTGAGTGCATCCTCTGCAAAGCAAGAGGTCCCAGCACCAGTGAAGACTTCACCCATCATGGAGATGCAGTTTGGAACATGCAGGACTTTTCTGGAGGAAAAAAATGAAAGGCTTTTCCTTTCTTTCCCTATGGCCCTGGAGTAACTTAAACAGGTTTTAACTAATAGATTTAAGACTTCCAGACCTGCCAAGAAATCCAGCGAGGTGAAAGATTCAACCCTAACAATACACATCCCAGAAACAATCCCAAGCACACCCACCGGGCCGTGGGTGAAGGGGCCACGTCCACCTCGCACCCCAAACCCAGGGCCCTGAAGAGGAAGGACACTCTTCACCCACAGAGTGAAGTGTTGTGAGGAAGACCAGGAGCAGCCGTGGGGGAGGCAGAACCTGTGGTGGCGAGTGTCGCGGACGGCGCGGTCACTGGGAATCCGCTCGCTCTCCCGCTGGTTGAAGGCATGGAGCCGGTACGGGTCCTCGCCGCCCTTCCACCTCCGGGCACTCAGGTACCTCCGCTCTTCAAACTGATCCCAAAGGTCGTCCCAGTCCAGGTCCGAGCTCTGCGCACACAAAGTCAGCCCCGTTAGAGACAGGAGGCACCGGAGGACATCCGAACCCACTCCAGAGCTCCTCCCAAGCCCCACTGGAGGTGCCAGGATCACAGGATGTTAGGAGCTGGAAGGGATCCACAATAGATCATCAATTCCAACCCCCATGCCAGACCCGGACCACAGAATCTAGTGCAGGTCACACAGGAATACATCCAGACAGGTCTTGAAAGTCTCCAGAGGAGACTCCACAGCCTCTCTGAGGAGCCTGTTCCAGTGCTCTGTGACCCTTACAGTAAAGAAGTTCTCCCTCACATTGAGGTGGGACTTCCTGTGCTGTAAATTACATCCACTGCCCCTTGTCCTGTCACAGGGCACAAAGTGAGCAGAGGCTGTCCCTGTCCCTCCCTTCTTAACCTCCAGCCCTCATACATTTATAGGCATTTATTAGGTCCCCTCTCAGTCTTCTCTCCAGACTAAACAGCTCCAGGTCTCTCAGCCTTAGGATCATAGAATCAACCAGGTTGGAAGAGACCTCCAAGATCATCCAGTCCAACCTATCACCCAGCCCTAGCCAATCAACTAGACCATGTCATTAAGTGCCCCACCCAGGCTTTTCTTGAACACCTCCAGGGACGGCAACTCCACCACCTCCCTGGGCAGCCCATTCCAATGCCGATCACTGTCTCTGTCAAGAACTTCCTCCTAACATCCAGCCTAGACCTCCTCGGCACAACTTGAGACTGTCTCCTCATTCTGGTAGTTGTAAGACAGCAACGAGGCCACTCCTGAGCCTGCACACCCCCAGCTCCCTCAGCCTCCCCACACAGGGCTGTGCTCCAGGCCCCTCACCAGCTTCATTGCCCTTCACTGGACACGTTCCAGTACCTCAACATCTCTCTTGAATTGAAGGGTCCAGAGCTGGAGACAGCACTCAAGGTGTGAGCTGACCAGTGCTGAGTAGAGGGGCAGAATAACCTCCCTTCCCTCACCAGGCAGTGCTCCAGTCCCTTCATCATCCTTTCAGCCCTCTGTTGGATTCTCTCAAGCAGCTTGGTTGGCCCCACAGCATGGACAAACATGGCAACAGCAGCCTTAGAAGGAGCCTCAGTAAATCTCCAATGTCTGGGTTTTTTTAAGGTCTTGAAGCAGCAAGGCAAAGAAAGGCTGCCAATCTGAACTTAAAATTACTAACCTGAAACAAAATTCAGGTCTCTGGTGGATGCCCTTCTTAAACAGAAGTCTCCAGATGCACAGAAGTGTAAAGGTCTTGGTAGGGTTTTAATTTCTCTCCAGCCAAACCCCAAAGGTATTTTCCACCACATCTCACCACCCCTGTAACTCTTCAGGTAGGAAATGCCCACCAGAGAGTAGCAGCAAGCACAATTTCAAGTTTCCACTATGGTCCCAAGGCCAGCTCCAGTAATGGGACTCTGGAGGAAAGGGGCCACACTCTTCCCACCTTGATTTTGTTCCATCTTTTCTGCAATAAGTTTCCCACCAAGGACTTCGTAGAACCATAGAATGCATTGGGTGGGAAAGGAGCCTCAAAAGTCATCTTATCCAGACCCTTTGCACTCAACAGGGACATCCCCAACAAGATCAGGCTGCTCAGGGCCACATCAAGTTTGACCTTGGATGTCTCCAGGGATGGGGCCTCAAACACATCCCCTGTTCCAGTATCTCACCACACTCAATTGTGCAGAACTTTCTGTTGATGTCCATCCTAAATCTTCCCTCTTCCAATTTCAAACCATTCTCCTTTGTCCTACTGCTACAAGCCCTCCTAAACAGTCTCTCCCCAGCCTTCCTGTAGGTCCTCTTTGGATATGGAAATGATGCACTAATCTCCAGTCTAAACCTGCCCTCAAGCTCCAATCTATTCCCTCTCATCCTATCAATACAAGCCCTTGCAAAAAGTCCTTTTCTGGCTTTCTTATAATCCCTTTTCAGGTACTGGAAGGCTGCTCTAAGGTCTCCCTGGAGCCTTCTCTTCTCAAGGTTGAGCAGCCCCAACTCTCTCAGCTGGAAGAGACCTCCAGCCAGCCAGCCAGCCTGCCTGCCCTACTACAGAAAGAAGAGCAGGCAAGCATGTGCCCATGCAGTCCCCCTCTCCAAAAAGATGGAGAAGTTGCATTTTGGGGTGACCCAACAGCTCCAGCAGGCATCAGAGAGTAGAAGCATCCCTTGGCAGCACGGTGCCATCAGAGGGTTTGAGCACCCCCAGCAGCACGGCGCTGTGGGGCGGTTCTGGCGCTGCGCAGCGCCATGCCGAAGCCAGTAGCAGTGCAAGGCGGCGTGGATAAGATCTCAGTGTTCCAGCAGCACAGCCTCTTTGATCCCAGCCTACGTGGAGAGATGCAAACGTTTACAGACATCTCAGCCCAAAGAAAATTGTGATCTTATCCCATAATTGATCTTTTCTTCTTCTTTTCTTCTCCCTTCTTTCCTTCCCCCTCCTCAGTTCGCACCATCTCAAAGCCGATTTTGCCTGCTAATAGTGCAAAAGGGAGCTTTTGAAACGGGTGATTTTTATCCCATAATTGATTTTGCTTGCTCCCAGCAGTGCGTGTTCAGAGGAAGGGGAGGAGGGAGAACCAGCAGCAGGACCGAGCTGGGCATCTCCAGCTACACGATGCCCCACGCTACTCAGGGTCACAGGGGCACAGGCACCTCTGAAAAGCTGACAGAGCCCAGGGATGTAGGGTTTTCAGGGAGACACGTGGATTTTTCCTCTCCTGGTGTGACCCCATGGTCTTCTCCCTGCCCTCGCCCAGGGAATCATAATTGTAGAATGGTAGGGGTTGGAAGGGACCTCTAAAGATCACCAAGTCCAAGTCTCCTGCCAAAGCAGGATCATCTAGGGCAGGTCACACAGGAATGCATCCAGATGGGTTTTGGAAGTCTTCAGAGAAGGAGACTCCACAACATCTCTGGGCAGCCTGTTCCAGTGCTCTGTCACCCTCACTGTAAAGAAGTTTCTTCTCATGTTGAGGTTAACCCTTCTATGTTCAAGTTCCTATCCAATTTTCCTTGTCTTATTACTGCACACCGCCGAAAAGAGACTGCCCCCCTCCACTGGATGCCCATCGCTCCTGGTTGCTCTGCCATGTAGGGCACTGTGGAAGAAGACTTCACCACCTCTTAGTGCAGCCTCCTCTCCTGGGGAGCATTAAGAAGGGTGTGTCTAGCAGGTCAAGGGAGGTTCTCCTCCTTCTCTTCTCTGCCCTGGTGAGACCACATCTGGAATACTGTGTCCAGATCTGAGCTCACCAGCTCAAGAGGGACAGGGAACTACTGCAGAGAGTGGAACCAAGGGCTACCAGGATAACAAAGGGACTGGAACATCTCTCTGATGAGGAAAGGCTGAGAGCTGGAGCTGTTTAGTCTGGAAAAGAAAAGGCTGAGAGAGGATCTTGTTAATGTTTATAAGTATCTGAAGGGTGGCTGTCAAGAAGGGTCCAGTCCCTTTTCAGTGGTGTCCTGTGACAGGACAAGGGGTAACAGACACAAACTGGAACACAAGAAGTTCCACCTCAACATGAGGAGAAACTTCTCTCCTGTAAGGGTGACAGAGCCCTGGAGCAGGCTGCTCAGGGAGGTTGTGGAATCTCCTTCTTTAGAGACTTTCAAAACCCATCTGGATGCATTCCTGCATGACCTGCCCTAGGTGATCCTGCTTTGGCAGGGGGGTTGGACTTGATTGCTGGAGGTCCCTTCCAACCACTACCATCCTGCGATCCTATGATATGCTCCTCATCCTACCCTGAACATAACTTGCATCTAAGGGTTGCACTCTTGTTTCCCACCACAGTGAATAACTAATACCCCCACAAAATCTCCCTCTGAAAGACATCACCCCACCCTGATTCACCTAGGCTCTCCTTCTTGGGTCAAGGAAAGTAATGAATGATGGTTCCTAAATATTGGGTATGTGGATGCCCAAGAGCAATTAAAGATTCACAAAACAATCTGGCCACAAAACAAGCTCAGGAGGTTAACATTCTCAGCCAAAAGTAAATACCTGTGCTTGGTCATTTGCTTTCAATTTAGACCTCTTGCCCAAATCTTTTAGGTTCTCTTTGGCTTTTCATTCCAAGATATCCCACAAGNAGAAGTTTCTTCTCATGTTGAGGTTAACCCTTCTATGTTCAAGTTCCTATCCAATTTCCTTGTCTTATTACTGCACACCGCCGAAAAGAGACTGCCCCCCTCCACTGGATGCCCATCGCTCCTGGTTGCTCTGCCATGTAGGGCACTGTGGAAGAAGACTTCACCACCTCTTAGTGCAGCCTCCTCTCCTGGGGAGCATTAAGAAGGGTGTGTCTAGCAGGTCAAGGGAGGTTCTCCTCCTTCTCTTCTCTGCCCTGGTGAGACCACATCTGGAATACTGTGTCCAGATCTGAGCTCACCAGCTCAAGAGGGACAGGGAACTACTGCAGAGAGTGGAACCAAGGGCTACCAGGATAACAAAGGGACTGGAACATCTCTCTGATGAGGAAAGGCTGAGAGCTGGAGCTGTTTAGTCTGGAAAAGAAAAGGCTGAGAGAGGATCTTGTTAATGTTTATAAGTATCTGAAGGGTGGCTGTCAAGAAGGGTCCAGTCCCTTTTCAGTGGTGTCCTGTGACAGGACAAGGGGTAACAGACACAAACTGGAACACAAGAAGTTCCACCTCAACATGAGGAGAAACTTCTCTCCTGTAAGGGTGACAGAGCCCTGGAGCAGGCTGCTCAGGGAGGTTGTGGAATCTCCTTCTTTAGAGACTTTCAAAACCCATCTGGATGCATTCCTGCATGACCTGCCCTAGGTGATCCTGCTTTGGCAGGGGGGTTGGACTTGATTGCTGGAGGTCCCTTCCAACCACTACCATCCTGCGATCCTATGATATGCTCCTCATCCTACCCTGAACATAACTTGCATCTAAGGGTTGCACTCTTGTTTCCCACCACAGTGAATAACTAATACCCCCACAAAATCTCCCTCTGAAAGACATCACCCCACCCTGATTCACCTAGGCTCTCCTTCTTGGGTCAAGGAAAGTAATGAATGATGGTTCCTAAATATTGGGTATGTGGATGCCCAAGAGCAATTAAAGATTCACAAAACAATCTGGCCACAAAACAAGCTCAGGAGGTTAACATTCTCAGCCAAAAGTAAATACCTGTGCTTGGTCATTTGCTTTCAATTTAGACCTCTTGCCCAAATCTTTTAGGTTCTCTTTGGCTTTTCATTCCAAGATATCCCACAAGAGCTACAAGAGTTGGGGCTGTTCAGACTGGAGAAAAGAAGGTTCAAGGGAAACCTTAGAGCAGCCCTCCTGTACCTGAAGGAGGCTACAAGAAAGCTGGGAAGGGGTTTTTCAGAAGGGTTTGCAGTGATAGGATGAAAGGTGATGGCTTTGAGCTGAAAGAGGGCAGATTTAGACTGGGTATTAGGAAGAAATTCTTTGCAGCGAGGGTGGCAAGATGCTGGAACAGGCTGCCCAGGCAGGTTGTAGATGCCCCCTCCCTGGAGGTGTTCAAGGCCAGGATGGATGAGTCTAGTGGAAGGTGTCCCTGCCCATGACAGGGGGGTTGGAACTAGATGATCTTAAAGGTCCCTTCCAACCCAAACCACCCTATAAGTCTATGGAAATTGGAGCAGGATGCTCTGAGACATGCACACACTGAAATAAACACCTGCACAGAGGAGCCAGGGAAAGCAAGGCAGCAGCCTTGGCTTTAAAGCTCCCAGCTACAAAAGCAGTGGGAGGCAGGAGACCTCCTGATCTGCATGTAGGGACTCACCTGTCCTCAGCTCCTGATCATGGATAAGGAAAGCAAGTGAAAGCATAAAGGAAAATCCTCTCTGCTCACTCAGTGACAGCACATCAGTCACAGGTTACTAGGTAAGGTCTTCATTGTCATATTTCCACCATGTATTATCACCTCTTCCTCACACCAGAGCTCTGTCTTGGGAGTTAAATAACTGATGTGCAGAAATCCAAATTTAATTTATTATGATCTAACTCACTTTAGAAGCCAAATTACCCTGCACTAGGAAAGGATCAAGTCAATACTCCACTTGCCTTTCTATTTATCTTCTTCAGGGCTCCTCTCACCAAATTTCATATTCATTTTCTTTCATGTACTAGTAATAAATTTTCTAATTTTTTTTTCCTTGGAATTAGGTAATTTCTCATTCAACATCACAGTTGGATGGTGGGTATTAATTATAGAAAACACAGTCAGTGCTTGAAAGAATTTAGGAGGCTCAACAAGTCTGGAGAACAAGAGAAGAAAGAGATATCCAAGGGGTGGTCGACTGCTCTTGGTGAAGAAGTGTCACTCCTTCCTACACCAACCTGAGAGGGACCTCAGAGGGCTCAGCAAGAGGGTCCACCCAAGACAATAAGACACAGACAAAACTCCTTGTGGAGAGAAGCTCCCATCTTACACCAGCACCTTACTGACAGCAGAGCTCACCGACAGCTTTCTCCTCCTCCACCTTGCTAAGAGTAAACTCCCCCCCAAACCACCTCACCAAAAAGGGCAAACGAGCAAAACCACAGAGCAGGTGTGGAGCCAGCTTTGCACTGCCACTGTACATGAAAGATCTGAAGCCTCTCAGTGCAAGGATGTCGTTCATCTTCTGCCCCTTCAATCATGGCTCAGAAACAAAAATAAAAACCAAAAAAAAAAAAAGGGAAAAATTATATTGGGAAAAAAAGAAAAAAGCAGACGTGGTGCTGCAGGGGGAGAGTGGGTCATTAGCAGTAAAACTACAATTTTCTGGCAACTGCTAATGACTTGTTTATGTGGATTTCTGCAAATATGACATTTTAATGGCATAATAATTGTGTGATTACAGTACAGCAGGGATCGCTGGAGCAGGAAAGAGGAAGGAGAGGCCCAGTTGGCTGCCGCTGGGAGCCCAGAGCACCTCCGCCGATGCTCTGCTCCCTGCCTGCCTGAACCCACAGGCAGCCCTCAGCAGCGTGGGAGGACAGAGGAGGCTGGGTGCTGGGCATGGGACTGGGTGTAGTGAGGTGGCTGGGCAGGGAAAGGACATTTGAAGTGAAAAGCCTGGGGCAAGCAGAGCTGGTGGTGACTAGGGATGGCCAGGTTGCAGTCATCCCCAGGAAGAAAAGGAGTGGGTGGCACAAGTCAAAAGTGGACCCTGATTGACTTGCTTTCTCTCATGACACTTGAAAAGAAGAGGACTTGAGCCTTAGTCAGAACAAAAGCCAGTTTCCTTCTGGGGCTGCTGAGCATTGTATGGAGCTGGCACCACGCGCATGCAACCCTTCAGAAGACAGCAAATCCAAGCCAGCCTGATGACCAACAGAGCTGTTGGTGCTTGCTGGGCAGCCCCAAGCTCTGCCCAGCTGAAGGGGTTTTGCCTGTGCAGGTGCAGTGATGAACCAAGAGAGGTCTGGCAGCAGCCAAACGTGCCTCTACCTCGGCTCTCCTCACACACAGCTCCTCCTGGAAGATCTCATTCCAACATAATCCCTGACTCACTGCTGAGCCTCCATCCTGCCTTCCTTGGGACTCGGGCATTAAAAAAGAACAAGAAAACACAAACAAAAGAATACATTAGCCTAGCAAAATCTCCCCATGGTGACTCCCATCACCTCCAAGTGAAAACTGCAGAGAGCCAGATGCCACGCAGCACGCCGCTGCCCAGCCGCGCTCGGTCAGCACTCTGCCTGCCATGGCTGGAGCAGTTGGAGCACGCATGTGTGTCCAGCACAGCCCAGGAGCACTGGAGGTGGAGGGCACTCTTTCAGGAGGAACTGCAAGCAGGCATTACACAAATGAGATTTAAACCTCTCACTGAAGCCTCTGCGAGCAGGAGGTTCAATTATAGAGCTGCTCCCGGCCGAGGCGCTAATGCCAGCTGAAAGGATTAGACACTTCAAACAGGACAGGGCTCAGCCCTCCTTGTCCCCAGGCACCAGGTGCCTACACTAAGAGGGTCAGCAGCCCCAGGTGAGAAAGAAACAGGGCAGCATCACACTGCCACCATCCCCTCCCCCGTCTCCCCAGACAGCCCAGATGGAACATCAAGGTGCAAGATTCTTCAGCTGTGCTTTGGTGTAGGTCTCCTGATGCCAGAGCCCAGCAGCTCGGCTTAACCCCACGCACACAGTGCTGTGCATCCCGATGGCCTCATCCTCAACATACAAGGGGAAGACAAATAGAGCAACACAGCCACACTCTTTGCCCTGCAGTGCCAAAATCAAGCTGTGGATCTCTGGAGAAGAGGCTCCATATCCATCCTGCAGCATGTTCTCCAGTGCATCAGCAGCAAATCAGCACAGACCCTGGAAGGGTCACATCCCACACCTCCTTTTTATCATCCCTTCTTCCCCAAACTGCAGAGACCCCAAGCAAATTAAGCCCTTAAATTAAAACTTAAGTGACTCTAGGTATTTCAGAGGAGCCCACAGAAATCCCCGTTCAAATGCCTGAAGGACTTGCTTGAAGTGTTTCATGACCTTATTGCTGCCTTCTGCAGCTTTGTGCTGACACCAATCATGCATCACAACACAGAGGGCCCCCAGCTCCCATCTGTCCTCAATCACTCTTCTGCTCCATGTGGATTTTAGCTTCAGTTTCTTTATTTGAGGGCTGTGAAGCTCCTCTTCCCCTTGCACTGGTACCTGGAGACAACACTCACAGAATCACAGAATGGTAGGGGTTGGAAGTGACCTCTGGAGATCATCAAGTCCATCCTCCCTGACAAGGCAAGTTCACCTAGAGAAGGTCACACAGGAACACATCCAGATGGGTTTTGAATGTCTCCAGGGATGGAGACTCCACCACTTCTCTGGACACCCTGTTCCAGTGCTTCACCACCCTTAAAGAATTTCCTCCTCATGTTTAGATGGAACTTATATTCCAGTTTCTGCCTGTTACTCCTTGTCCTGACCCTGGGCACCACTGAAAAAAGACTGCGCTCAGATGCACCTTGGTAGCAGCTCCTCCAGGACCCCACAGGGATATGCAGCAGACCCAAGTCCACTGGGATCCCACCACATCCCAGGGAGGGCTGACATCTCCCCTGGCCTGGAGGTGTTTTACTGTCTCAAGGAAAACTTCCAGGCCTGAGTCTGCTCTGACCCCACTTGCTAGAGAAAGAAAGAACAAAAGCCAAAGTGAATAAAATATTAACACAGATACCTAATTAAAGCAAAGCACTCCTCCAGCAAACCCTGTCCTGCAGCTGGTGTCCCTGGAGAAGCTCTGAGCATTCACCACTAAGGTTCTTGCTGCCAATGACCTTCCCCTACTCATGCACATCCACAGGCACACTGCTCCATCCTCAAAGGACAGAGCATTGCTTCCTGCTCTGCTAGCACAGCAGAGAGTCCCTGGGGACCTTTCAGCAAGTATCCTGCTTTCTCACTTGGCCTGAGGTCAGGTCATGCTATCACCAACCTTGTTGCCCTCACTGCCAACTGCCCTTTTTGTGTTACCCACCTCTCTCCAATCCACTCTCTGATACTCACTCCTGCACGGGCAGTGTCTGGATCTCTGCTGTGTTCCACACATCTTTATGCAATTAAGACATGCACAGCTTTGGGCAATGGGCCTGACAAAGATAGGAAAATGGCCATGGAAAAGACTTGATTTCCAAGGAATGGAAGATGAGTTGACCTTCAAGAAACAAGATTGACCTTCCAGAACTGTCTGCAACCACTGCCTGGATGAAACAGCCTCACTCAGGCTCTGGAGAAGGCTCTCCAGTGTCCTTCTCTGAATGCCCCTATGCTCAACTACCATCAGCACAGGCTGCTGGCCACCAGTTCAGTGCAAAGAGCTGTCCCAGGTCAGTTGAGCCTTTGTTAAGCCAATCCAAGCCAAAACCCAGCTCTTTTGTTCATCCTTGTCTGTATCCACAGGAAATGATCTACAGGCTCCAAAATACCCTCCCAGAGGTTTAAATCTGCTAAAAGTCCCCAGCCAAACACAACAGCATGAAAAGCCACCAATTATTGATGCTATTTCCAGCAAGGGCACCAAAGCTTGCATTTGAAAACAGATGGCCAGGGCAGCCACCAAAATGGGGAATTCACTTGCAAATCAGGACCAGGGAACTCCAGCTTGCAGGAGGGGAAGCTGACAGATTCATTGCTTTGATGAAAGGCCAAGTTTTGCTCCCAGGGCTTCCCTTAGGAGAACACAAGAGTTGACACTGCACTCACCAGCAAGCATTTGCTGCAGTGGTGCCAGGTTCAAACATACCCCAGCTCCTGCAGGCAGCTGTCTGAGCTTCACCTGTGGATGATGCTCTGACCTGCTGGCTGTAGCTGCAGGTGACTGTCCTGTCTAACACCACCATGGCCATTAAACCACGTCCCAAAGTGCCACGGTCACACACTTCTTGAACACCTCCAGGGATGGTGACTCCACCACCACCCTTGGCAGCCTGTTCCAGTGCCTGACTGCTCCAGCACAAAAGAATTTTTTTTCCTAATCTCCAACCTAAACCTTCCCTGGTGCAATTTGAGGCCATTTCCTCTCATCACCTGATATTAGGGAGAAGAGAGCCAGCCCAATCTGACCACTCTTGCAGGAAAGAAATTTTTTCCAAATACACAACCTAAACCTCCCCTGGCACACTGAGGAACCTCCTGCCTCCTCGTGATGATGAAAAGGAGTGCAGAGGATCTATGCCACTGACCTCCAGCCACAAAATTCCCATGTGGGAAGTGCTTTCCCTTCTCAGACTCCTGCAATCAGGTGCATGCAGAGGTGCCTGACTGTGTAAGGAACACAGACTTTAATTCTTTAAAATAACAAATTAGCCCACAGGATTCCCTGACACAGGGAGACAAATCCTGGATAATTAAAAAGGAAAGGAAGCCGATTAGATCCTCCTGGAGAATATTGCTGCCTGCTTCTCTTTTATTTATGTATTTCACTGTATAATGAGCTGAATATTTAGGAGATCAGCACAAACCAGCCTGCTGACTGGAGAAAAGAGAAGTCCCAGCTCTGCCTGTGCCAAAAGCTAAGCAGGAGGACAGAGAGCATTTTTGGTTGACTCCTCCTTCTCCAGCCTGCAGCTGCCCTGAGATGCTGTGGAACAGCTTGGTTCAATGGCTTGTGCTCAGGCTGCATCAGTCTTCTCAAGCCCACATCAAAAAAAGGTTTTCTGGGCTCCCCTATAGCTGCCTAAGAAAGGATGAGCAAAGTCAGTCCAAGTCCATTGGCACATATTAGTTCTTCTAATGGGTCTGCAAAGAAGACCTAAGAGGTCTGAAGAGATGGTAAGAGAGTTTCTGTTTCCGCTGAGATTTATTTATTCTTAGAATTTCAGGTTTGAAAAACAACAAAAAAAAAAAACTCACAACAAAACAAACAAAATAACAACAAAAAAAAAGGTAGCCATTGGTCTGCTCTATAGTAAGCCTCCTGAATTGATGCCATTAGTTCCCCACCAGTGCCTCAACTGCTGGTCCCATCAGTGGCAGGACACTCACAGCTCCCTCAGCCTCTCTCCATCTTTTGCTAATGCCAGCTCCTCTGAGCACCCTGTCAGAGGAGATCCCCTTGATGCCCTACTGAGCCTGGATTGGGGTGCCAAGCCCTATGAGGAGAGGCTGAAGGGAGCTGGGGGTGTGCTGCCTGAAGAAAAGGATGCTCAGGGCAGACCTCTACAACTGCCTGAAAGGAGGATGTAGCCTGGCAGGGGTTGATCTCTCAGGCATCCAGTGACAGAACAAGAGGACACAGCCTCAAGCTGCATCAGGACAGGTTTAGGTTGGATGTTAGGAAGAAGTTCTTCACAGAAAGAGTCACTGGCATTGGAATGAGCTGCCCAGGAAGGTGGTGGAGTCACTGTCCCTGGAAGTGTTTAAAAAGAGACTGGATGAGGCACTTGGTGCCATGGTTTAGTTGATTAGGTGTTGGGTGATAGGTTGGACTCGATGATCTTGAAGGTCTTTTCCAACCTGGTTAATTCTGTGATCAGGAGATGGCAAAGTGCATCTTTACAGATGTTATGGTGTGTTAACTGGAGTGCCATGGGTAGCTCCTCCATGGCCCACTGACATCACTCAGTGCTAGCACAGTGTGGGCAACCCTCAGACCTGGTTCACTCAAAGGCTGGCAGCAATTGAACATGCAGTAACTGGGAAAGACAGACAAGACAGGCAGACAGACAGGCAGCACCCCATGTCCTCTCCATACAAGTAAGGTTCAGCTCATCCCCAGGATCACCAGAGGTCAGACACATTTGGGATGTGCCCATGGAGGGTTAACTACAGTGGGGAAAAGAAGCTCCTGCATGGACAGACAGTGTTTTGTTTTCCTTCTGTGCCTTTTCAGGACAGACACGAGCTGCTTCCCAGCCATGAAGGTCAAACCAGCCTTCCCAGGCTCCAGCAGATGATTTAGTGCTTAGGAGCCCATAGCTGCTTTCCATCCCCAGCTGAGCTTTGCTCATTCTCCTGTGCAAAAGCCGAAGCTCCCAGCAACCACAGGAGCTGGACATCTCGGAGGCTGCAGAAAGTCTCTCCCTCCCCGCGGAGCTGCAGGTGCCAGAGGACAGGCTGGGATAAGGCGCATCAGGGGAGAAGGTGCAGAGAGGGAAAGGCACAGAGCCGGCAGCTGAGTCCTGCTCTGAACCCAGCCCTTCCGAAAGCCGCTGGCTAATCCTAGCGGCACCGCCCAGCAGAGCAAGGATCCTGCTGCTAATGCTTGCCGACCCGACACGGCCTCTGCAGCAGCGCAGCCAGCTGGGAACTGCTTCACGGGGATCTTCACACAGCTTTAGGGCCTAATGCTGCGATCCCTTCCCTGGGCAGCTGCCCTTCCACAGCCCAGCAGCAACAAGGGGTGATGGAAAAGAGCAGAGTATTAACGTGAAGGGAGAAGTGGCTCCGGGCAGGAGGAAAGCTCAGCCTGCATTTCACCTTGCTTCATTCTAACAGCAGGGGGAAACACCCAGAGGTCAGAGAAACAGATAGGCAAGGAAGCTAAAACCACTGCAAACACACATGGCAGTACTATGTGTGCCTTTAGTTGTCTTCAGGAATCATACAATTGTTAAGGTTGGAAAAGACCTTTAAGAGCCTTGAGCCCAATCATAACCTAACTACCATGATCACTGAACTGTATCCTGGAAGCAGCTTCTTGAACGCCTCCAGGGATGGTGACTCCACCACTTCCCTGGGCAGTCTGGTCCAATGCATGACTACTCTTGCAGAAAAGAATTTTTACCTAATACCCAACATAAACCTCCCCAGCACAATTTCAGGCTGTTTCTTCTCATCCCATCTCTAGTTACTTGGGAGAAGAGACCAAGACCAGCCTCACTTCAACCTCCTTTCAGGTAGCTGTAGAGAGCAATGAGGTCTCCCCTTAGCCTTCTCGTCTCCAGACTAAACAACCCCAGCTCCCTCAGCCACTCCTTGTATGATGCCCTCCAAACCCCTCACCAGCTTCTTTGCTCTTCTCTAGACACACTCCAGGACCTCAATGTTTTTCTTACGTTCTGGTGCCCAGAACTGAACACAGAACCCAAGCTGTGGCCTCACCAGTGCCCAGTATAGGGGCATGACCACTTCCCTACTCCACATGGACACATTGCTCTTGATCCAGGCCAGGATGCTGTTGGCCTTCTTGGCACCCTGGACACACTGCTGGCTCACATTCAGCAGTCACCCACTGGCACCCTCAAATCTTTTTCCACTGGGCAGCTTTCCAGCCACTCTGCCCCAAGCCTGTAGCATTGCTTGGGGCTGTTGTGACCCAAGTATAGGACCCAGTATTTGGTTTTGTTAAACTTCATCCCCTTGACCTCAGCCCATCAATTTAACCTGTCCAGAGCTCTCTGCAGAGCCTTCCTACCCTCAAGCAGACCAACATTGCCACTCAATTTAATGCCACCTGCAACCTTGCTGAGGGTGCCCTCGATCCCTTAATCTAAATCATTGATAAAGATGTTAAACAGGACTGGTCCCAGAGAGTGAGCTCTGGGGGACACTGTTTGTGCCTAGCTGCCCACTGGAGCTAACTGTTTATCACAGCTCTTTGGGCCTGGCCATCCAGCCAATTTTTAACCCCATGAAGAAGCCACCAGCTTGCCTTTCCCCTTCCCTCTGTCAGCTAACTGCTTCTGAGGAGCAAAGCTTTGCCGCACAGGCACCAAGGCACAACATGCTCCAGGGGAAGAGCTCAGCAAGAACAAGAAATGCCACCAGTCAAAACCCCTCATCTTCCCTCAAGCTGTGCCTCAGTTTCCCTGATCCTACAATTAACCCATGAGGCTCTTGCTTGTTGGCAGGCTCCTCGAGGAGCATCCCCTGCACTCAGCAGCTTCAGCACAAGAGCTTTTTATAACCTTCTCATCTCTCATTCATTGTGGAGTGTGACTTACGGAGGACAATCCTTGCTGGTCACTAACCAAAATGCCCCAAAGCCCTCTCGGACAGCTTCCCTCACTATGAAGTGTTGTGCAAACCAGAACAGCTCAAACCACACCACTCTGGTACTAGATAAGAAAACCTTGATCCAAACACAATCTCTCTAACATACTTTAAAAGCGCCACCAGAAAACAGTTGGGCTGCCCTAGCTCTGCACTGACAGGATGGAGGACAGGGACTTACTGTAGAGGGTGACAGCAAAGGGCTACACAGTTGCTGAGGGGACTGGAATATCTCTTTTAGAAGGAAAGACTGAGGGAATTGGGACTTCTTAGTCTGGAGAAGAGCAGACTGAGGAGGGGATCTCATTAATGCTTATCAATATTGCAAGAGTGGGTATCAGGAGGATGGAGCCAGGGATTTTTTTAGTGGTGCCCAGTGAAAGGACAAGGGGTAACAGGTACAAACTGGACTGTAAGAAGTTCCATCTAAACCTGAGGAGGAACTTGCTTAATGTAAGGATGACAGAGCACTGTAACAGGCTGCCCAGAGGGGTGGTGCAGCCTCCACCTCTGGAGTCATTCAAGACCTGCTGGACATGTTCCTGTGTGACCTCTAGGTGACCCTGCCTTGGCAGTGGAAAGTGGACTCTATCTCCAGAGGTCCCTTCTGATCCTTACCTTTCTGTGACAGGGACAGTGTAGGCTGCAGGCTACACCCTGCAAGCTCTCAGCTGCATGACCAGAGCACAGGACCTGCTGATGCCCACCTGTCAGATGCCATCCAGCTAACAAAGTGCCAGGACTCCAACATGACCCACCTCTTTTGTCTCACACAC
Source organism: Ramphastos sulfuratus (assembly GCA_013399055.1). Lineage (NCBI taxonomy): Eukaryota > Metazoa > Chordata > Aves > Piciformes > Ramphastidae > Ramphastos > Ramphastos sulfuratus. The sequence goes on along the minus strand of WBNM01024408.1, from coordinate 40,260 downwards.
AGACAGTTTGCAAAGAGGCAGGATTTTCTATGACCTGGAGCTGGTCATCAACATGCAAGGAGAAGGAGAAGCAGCTCAGGTTAAAGCAGCTGTGCTCCAGGGTGCATGCACTACCCATCTGGCAGCCCATCCTTCCCCCAGCTGCGCTCAAGGAGAAATTAGATACAGAACATTTGTGACAGCAAGAACTGATCTAAACCTTTGATCCTTAGTTACCTGCTGCTGGAGCATTACTGAGATCTCAGGCCTGGAAGCAACATGACTGACAGCACCAGAGATACAGCAGCATAATTTAAGCCTGTGTGTCAGTCCAGCCTCCTTCTACCTCAGCTCAGTAGCAGCAATATAAAACCTCAGTCCTGGCTAGTAGGAAATGCACCGCAGCGAGGTGTGGGGAGTTGGAACAGAAACAAGCCTGTGGAAGAAAGACTGTGGGTCCTTGCTGGCCACAAGCACAGGCACTGCAGGAACCTTGCTCTTGATCTCAGAGGTCTTCTCCAACCTGAATGATTCTGTGAGCCTCAAGCAAGGTTCTGCACCTTGTGACGATGTGGGCTTAGTTTGGGACAGGGGAGACCAGGAGGCAGGGCATGATGCCTGCAGCCTGGCTGAGCAGATCACAGGCAGATCTCCAGGATCTGGCCACCCATCAGCAGCACAGTGCTGTTGCTCCCATGAGCAGATCCTGAGCAGAGCTGCCAGGGCATGGGACATGCCAGGTCCATGCAGCAAGGAGACCCTAAGGACAACGTGGGCCAAAGCTCCTATCAAGGTCAGAGCAATATTTGAGGGTAAATTCATCCCCAAAATCAATTCCGCAGGGAGAGAAGAAATAGTGCAAGGAAAAAAAACCCCACAACTTCTCATGGGGCAAAGACCCCTTTCTCCCACCACAAAAGGGCAACAAAGCTGGGGAAGGGCCTGGATAATACATCTTATGAAGAGGGACTGAAGATGATGGGGTTGGTTAGGTTGGAGAAAAGGAGGTTGAGAGGAGACCTCATCACTGTCTACAGCTACCTGAAAGGAAGTTGTGGAGAGGTTGGTGCTGGTCTCCTCTCACAGGTACTTAGCAATAGAACAAGAGGGAACAGCCTCAAGCTGCAGCAGGGCAGGTTTAGACTGGACATTAGGAAGCACTATTTCCCAGCAAGAGTGGTCAGGCATGGGCATGGGTTGCCCAGGGAGGTGGCTGAGTCACCAACCCTGGATGAATTTGAAAGTCATTTAGATGTGGTGCTTGGGGATGTGGTTTAGGGCTGAACTTTGTAGAGTCAAGTCAGTGGTTGGACTCGGTGATCCTGAGGGTCTTTTCCAACCTGAATGTTTCTGTGATTCTGTGAAAAGCTACCTGCTTCTTTCATGGGACAGCATTATCCTTCCCAAAAAGAGCAGGCAAAGGAGCATGGACATGCACACCCCATCACCTCCTCCAGCTTCCCATGTTGCTTAGGAAGATCAGAGATGCAAGAGGAAAACAGAAGGGGAAGAGAAAGAAACAGACAAACAAAACAACCAAAAAATAAATTGGACTTGTAGCAAGCAACATCTACACTTTAGAGGACAGTTGTTTTCACCACCAAGGGCCCATCTCTGGAGCTCTCACACCCAGGAGAATGCTGATTGAAAAAGCACAGTCACAGCCCAGAGACACAGAACAATCTTCTCTTCCCCCTTTCCCCAACACACCAGCAACATCTGATCAGTATTTCTGCACATCTCTAGAAGCAATAACTAGCTAAACAAATAAATATTACCCACTCAACAATAATTTAAAAAAAAAAAATCAAAACCAAACCTACTGCTAAATCACCTGACACAGTAAACTCAAAAAAAAACAACCCAAAAACACCTCCTGAGAGCATGGAGATCTGGATGGAAACCAGCAACCAGGCACTGAGCACTGCTGCTGCTATTGGAGAAACAATTAAAGGTGTGTGCTTGGCAGTGATGCTCCCTCACACACACACATTTCACTGTAACAAGGAAGAGAGCATTTCTGAAGCCATCAGTTGCAGAAAATGCAGCACAGAAAACCCTGATGGACACCACTGGCTTGGCCATGCCCCAGCCCCCTCAGCTGATGCAGGAAGATGTTTTCTGCACTATGGTGAGGTGGTTTTCTGCTTGGTTCACAGATTCATGGAATAGGTTGGGTTGGAAGGGGACTTAAAGATCATCTAGTTCCATGGGCCATGAGTGGGGACACCTTCCACTAGCCCAGGTTGCTCAAGGCCCTGCCCCATCCAGCTGCAGAGCAGGCAGGCTTGAGTATCTCAGAGGGCTCTAAAAAACCTCACCTGACTTCTATTTGACTCACTGCTTGTAAGGGCATCTCCAGATCAGTAGCTCCAGCTAAGCCTTTTCTTACTTTCTGCTTTCATTTCAGCCCAAAGGAGAAAACAAACAAACAAACAAAAAAAAAAAAAAAAAAACAACTCCCATGTCTCAAAGAGCTCCAGACAGACCACCACGAGCTCTCAGCTCTCAGCTGGATGACCTCCCAAATGGCCCTGGGCAAGACAGGGATGCCCACCACAGCCCCAGCAGTGCTGCACACAGATGGCAAGGGCACCAGTCCCTCTTCAGCCAACAGCATATGCTGCTGCTGCTGTTGCCCACACGGACACAGATGCCTGGAGAGGCACACCAGAAATAACCAATTACATGAGCCAAGGCTGCTTCTACACTGGCAAAGAGACTTTCAGTCTCAAACAGCTGGGTACAGCTGAGATCTGAATGCAGCCCACCTGTTGGCAGTGGAAGGAAGAACATCACAGGGCCACAAAATCATAGAATCACAAAACGTTAGGGGTTGGAAGTGACCTCCAAAGATCATCAAGTTCAACTCCCCTGCCAGAGCAGGATCACCTGGGGCAGGTCACACAGGAACACATCCAGGCAAGTCTCCAGAGAAGGAGACTCCACAACCTCTCTGGACAGCCTGCTCCAGGGCTCTGGCATCCTCACCATAAAGATGTGTCCCCTCATGTTGAGGTGGAACCTCCTGTGTTTGATGTCCTATCACTGGACACCACTGAAAAGAGCTTGGCACCTTCATCTTGCCACCCCCCCCTCAGATATTTCTAGACATTGATAAGTTCCCCTCTCAGCCTTCTCTTCTCCAGACTACACAGCCCTAGGGCTCTCAGTCTTTCCTCATAGGAGAGACATTCAAGTCCCCCAATCATCCGTGTAGCTCTCCATTGGACTCTCTCCATTAGACCCCAGTGTCTCTTGAACTGGGGACAAAAAAGTGCTGAAAAGGTGACCAGCAGGAGATTGGGTGACTTGTGACAGCTAGGCTGGTGAACATCTGTATGGCCAAGAGCTTCTGCTCTTGGTCTGCAGCGACCTTTATGTCTGCTCTAAAGCAGAGGCTCACTTCAGGGTCTCACACTGAACTAACCACTGCAAAGCACCCTGTGGTTCAGCAGTGAGACACAGGAAAGCAGCACCACAGATGATCACAGCAGGACTAAGGGTCTGTGCTGGGCTCCAGACCCCAAGAAGCTATGTCCAACAACACGTAACATTTCAGAGGGGGATGCATGGCAGCCCTGGTGGCACTGATGCACCGTTTTGGTTGCCCTGGATGGGCACCAGTAACATCTGCCCAACTCCCTGCATTGACATGAGTCTCATCCCAGCAAGGTACAGCCACTGTGGCTGTAAGGGACTGACAGAGCTGAGGAGCATGGTGTTCAGAGAAGCAAGGAAAGAGAAAATCATAAGCATTTTGGTTGGAAGAGACCTTTCAGATCATCGAGTCCAACCACTAACCCAGCATTACCAGGTCACCACTAAGCCCTGTCCCTCAGCACCACCACTTACATGTCTTTTGAACACACCCAGGGGTGGTGCCTCCACCACCTCCCTGCAGGGCCTACTCCAATACTTGATAGCAATGAAGAAGTTTCTTCTAATATCCAACCTAAACCTTCCCTGGTGCAACTTGAGGCCATTCACTCTTGTCCTATCACTTGTTAGTATGAAGAGACCAACCCCACCTCACTCCAACTTCCTTTCAAGCAGCTGTAGAGAGCAATGAGGTCTCTCCTCAGCCTCCACTTCTCCAGACTAAACAAGCCCAGTTCCCTCAGCTGCTCCTCACAAGACCCAAGCTCTAAATCTAGTGATGCTGCAGGAAACAAGCTATTTTGAAATGCTTCCTCCTCTCTCTGTCAACTTCTGACCTGCTCTTGGGCTCTCTGCCCAGCAAGCAGCAGCAAGTAGGGCGAGCCTTGGGCAGGGCACCCTTGGCAGCACCTTCCCCAGGGCTGGCATTTCCCCAGGTGAGGGCCAGCACAGTGTGACACAGCCAAAGAAAGGGTGCAGAACAACAGGGGAGGTCCAGGTGGAATGGATCAGTGTCCACAGCTGCCTCACTGCCCAGCTGCTCATTCCCACACCCAGTTTCCCATGGCCCATTTCCCTTACTGGGATGTGCTAACCAAATCTGTCAGTGCATGGTCTCCCAGCTGATTCACACACCCTTCTCTGCAGAGAGGCTCCATGCTGAGCTGCTAGAGCTGCTGAGCTGCTAGGGATGTGTTTGGAGCATGGAGCAGGAAATCTGGTCCCCAGGGTGCAGGGTGACAGCCACCTACAGGAGGACTGCTGAGAAAGGCAGCAGAGCCAGGTCACACCTGCCTAAATACTCCACCTCTCGAGAGCAAGAGCCTGGGGAAGACTACATGTGAGTGAACACAGGGATGCTTCTTCTGAGCATCCTGCTGCTGCCAGCAGGTTCTGGTCTTCTCCTTTAACATCTGCATGGATGTTTCTCCCACACATCTGTCCAGTCACTGCCAAACCCACAGAAGCTTACAGCAGCCAGAAGATGCTGTTGCATGGGCTCCACAAACTCCCTGCATCCATCTGCATTGAACCTGTCCCTGCCAGCTCCTTAACAGTCCCAACTTCTGCCTGGGAAGAGATGGCTGAGAGATACTTCCTATCCATCCTTTCTCTACCACTAATCACCTTCCAGATCTCCAACACAACTCCCCTCCTCCATCCTAGGCTAAGCAGCACAAATCTACTTTTTGAAGATAGACCACCCCAAGGCTTCCATCACCCTGTGTCCCCTTTCTCTGCACCATTTCCAGCTGTGCAACCCTGAGTTGGCAGGGAGCAAACAGCAGAACCTACGATTCATCTGGTAGCATCTTGCTGCCCTCATCTCTTGACCACCCATGGTTCACCAGCAACCAACCTGCCCACCATGCCCCAGGGCTTGGTTCTTGCCTTGGAGCCAGCTGTGATCCACCAGCACCAAGGTAAAAACCCAAGCACAAGTCACCCAGGAGAGGCTGTTGAACAGTCCTGTCCTCTGCCTCACTGCTGAAATGTGACTGCAAAAAGACAAGCAGCAAAGCCTCATCATTCTAAAGCACAAGTGTAGGCTGTTAGAGGGCACTAGGGTCAAGATGCTCTTCCATGCTGACATGGGAAACAAACCCAGGAGGTTTTGACAGAGCTTCTGCTGCTTCCAGCACCACAGCTGAGCTCCAGCAGGCTCACTCTGGCTCATCCCTTACCCCCTGCCTGGCACCAGTGATGCCAAATGGGAATGCTCAGCATCAGGCTAAGCCTGCCTGCCCCTTACTGCCAGAGACAAAAATTGGTGAGTATGAGGAATGAAAACAACTTTCTCACTGTGAGGGTGACAAAACACCAGAGCAGGCTGCCCAGAGAGGTTGTGGAGTCTCCTCTGGAGACATTCCAAACCTGCCTGGACATGTTCCTGTCTGACCTACTTTAAGTGAACCTGCCCTGGCAGGGGGTTTGGACTGGATGATCTTCTGAGATCCCTTCCAACTCTTTAATGTCCTGTGACTCTGTGAAATTAAAACTCTTTTTTTGTGTGTGCCATTTCCATCATTTAACCTTTTATCTGTATTGGAAGCAGCAGGGAAAACACATGGGAGATAAGAAGCAAGCAACCAACCCCTCCAGCTCAATCACAGGAAAAACATGAGGACATCTCAGGCAAGCTCTGAGACTCATTTTAAAATGTTCCCCCACCAACACAGATAAATATTTGAGAAAAAAAAATA